>OY728145.1:743615857-743824768 GCA_963277665.1 Viscum album | reverse complement strand
CCTTCTGGTGGGCCAGGTGCCTACAACAAATAAACATTATAAATATTTTAATAACAAAAATAATTTAAATTAAATAAATAAATACAGTATATACCTGCGTCGTATGATCCCCTGTACCATCAGCTCGACGCACATATTCCCGCAGTGCTCTAACCTCAGCTGTCAATTGCGCATTTGTCTCCTCGGAAGCGCGCAGCCGTGCCTCAAAATCTGACATCTGCTGTGTCATATGAGCAACAGCAGGACCGACAACCGCAGCGCGTGACACTACAGAACGAGGAATCCCTGCTCCATAGGTCAAACTATAGCCATGCCCGTCCCGACCAATAATGCGATGAAAGATCTCATCCCGTCGCACGGGCAGCTGTCGCTGGTCCTCTGGCAGATGTTCTAACTCAGCTTCAAATTGATCCTGTGAAATATTTAAATATATATAAATATATATATGTTAATATATAGATTTATGTAATTATTGGTAAGTACAGACACTTACTATCAATGCTGCAACCTCTGGATCATTGCGATCACGAGTCCTTATCCACACCGACATTTTATCAGTTGCTGCACCTTTCCCTCGCAACTGTATATTAAAAGAATATAAACACAAAACCATATTAATTAATAAATTAATAAATGAATAATATATACCTCATGTCGGATCTGAGACACGTGATGAGTCCCGAGCCTGTGAGCTGGTCCCTGCAACGCTCGATTCTCCGAATGGCGTGTTGACACCTCCTACATTCAATTCATTCAAATTTCAAACAAATCACATATTCTTGAAAATATATATACAGCAAAATAATTAATATACAAACCGCAACACCCTCAGTAGACCAATATGCAACCAAGTCACGCCACTGATCCGGGAGGACACCTCTCGGGACTTTTTTCAAAATGTCAAGGGCACCCACATTTGGTACCCAGTGGTCCCTCTTCACTTTGCCTTTATAATCTTTCCATAGCTTAAGACATTTGCTCATACACACGGGCCGAAACTCTTCAGGGCATACTTTCAAATTTTGCTATAATGAAAATAATCAAACATATTAGTATTATTTATAAATAGAAAATAAAGTAAAATTATTTTCTTACCTGAACCTCCCTCCATAGACGATCTAATGTGTCCTGAGGGATAGAAGCCCAATCACGCGTGGTCAATGGAAATCAATGTGGGTCACGTATGATATGACCCAGCTGACGAATAAATGCCGGGGCATTCGGTCCCACGGGATGAAATACCTCATCAAATGAAACATCTGTCGTCGTGTCGGAATTCCATGATAATATGCCACGACCAGGGCCTCTCCTGCGAGAGGAAGAACTAGCCGAGTCTGATCCTGTTGAAAACAATTTTATATATAAATTGACAAATGTTATATATATATATATATATATATATGTCAATTACATAAAAAATATAGACAATTACATTCAAACATACCTCGACCCTGAGACGTAGATGCCTCAGATGGATGATGTGGATTTTCTGCCTCTTCCCCTGACATGTCTGCAGTCATACAAAATATCAGTAATGAGTCCAAAGTGTTTAAAAGATAAATTGGATTGTTCTTAATAAATCAAACTTGTACAACTGTTAATAAAAAAAAATGGATTGAATAATTAGTTGTGAATGAATTTTAAAAAATCAGAAAGTTAATCAACCTAAATATTTATGACTGAATTAACTTACAAAAGTGAGGATTAAAACTTATAAGGATTTATAAAATGATTAGATAATTTATGATATCCTAGGACATTCTACTGAATAGCGGGAAAACAATTATACCTTTCATTAAGCATGCAAATCGACCGTTTCTCCTTCAACAGCCGCTCTGACCCAATAAATATCTTCTTCACGTTGAACTACGGTATGTTGATCAAGTTGTTGGTAAACAAACGGAACAGTCTCGGGTTCATCTTCTTCAAATAAAAACACTCCTCGCCGAGACATTTTGACAACAACTTGCCAACTTGGATCCGAAGGCAAAGTAACGAAGAATACTTGTTCCGCTTGTGATGTCAAAATGAAAGGTTCATTCTCAACTCGTTCATTATTTCTGTATAACATATAGTTAAAATTCACCAATGAAAACTGATATTGATCGACTTTACATCCACGCACTGGATCAACCCAATTACACTTTAACAATATGTACTTCAAACCGTGTGTGTATACAACTTCAATGATGTCTATCAATTGACCATAGTAATAACCAGAATCGACAAAGGGACAACCGATGCCACTGTTTTGTGTTGCTCGTTTGTCGTCAACATCTTTAATGCGAAATCGAAAACCATTAGCATCAATAGCTTTATAACGACGAGCCGTTATAGATGGACCCTCAGCCAGTTGGATAAATACTTCAGGTAGCGTGGGGTCCCCTAACTCCCTCAGCTTACGAACCTACATAATTTATAAAAATCAATACTGATATATGCAGAAAGAATTAGTTTAATACTTCACTCATAATGAAAATCAATTTATACATACATAATCCTTGAACCAATCATGAAATGCCGCATAATGAGATTGTTGAATTTGCAACTCAGTCGCACGATGCATCTCTTCTTTTATCCCATTAATGTGTTTCCTGCAAATGATTACGCGATGTTTAAAAGATCAACTTATGCAAAGAAAACATGTAAAAGTTATACAAGCACATTGATAAGATACTTACTGCATTAATGGTGCAACTGATGGAGTATTGAACAAGATATATCGATGTGCTTGTATCCACTCGATGTTGTCCATATCAAATGTGGTTCCTTCTCCAACTGGACCATCATGAATCCGAGAGGGCTTATCTAATTTTGTTTCAACATCCGTAAGATATTCTGCACAAAAGGTAGTACACTCATCCATCAAATAACCATTGGCTATTGATGCCTCTGGACGAGCTCTGTTGCGTACAAATCTTTTCAATGTACTCAAATACCGTTCAATAGGATACATCCACCTGAATTGCACTGGACCAGCAGCCATTACTTCATCAGTTTGGTGCACTGTCAAGTGGACCATAACATCGAAAAATGAGGGGGGGGGGGAAAGTTTCTCAAAGTGACAAAGCGTAAGTACAATTCGGTCCTGCAAACTTTTTAAATCACTCATTCATTGATTTCTTAAACAAAGCTGTCTAAAAAAATTACTCATCTCAATCAAGGGCTGAACAACATTGGGGGATAAACAATCACAAATTGCGATTGGAATCAACTGCTGAAGTAATATGTGATTGTCATGACTTTTCAACCCTTGCAATGTCTTTCTCGTCAGATTCACACACTTTGAAATATTAGAAGAGTAACCATCAGGCATCTTGACCATCTTCAAAATGGAAAGAAATGTCTCTTTCTCCTCTGTAGTCATCGAATACTGTGCAGCAGGCATATATGCCTTGTTTCCCTCAGCTAACTGCAAATGCAACTGTTTCCTTAAACCCATTTCTTCCAAATCACGGCGTGCATTAACATGGTCCTTTGACTTTCCACTGACACCTAAAATGGTCCACAATATGTTATCACAAACATTTTTTTCAATGTGCATGACATCCAAATTATGCCTCAACATGTTAGTTTTCCAATACGGAAGACTATAAAAAATACTTTTCTTTTTCCAATTGTGACTGCGCTGCCTACCCGCAGCACGAATATTACGTACTGGAGGAGCCACCAAATCCTGAATTTCATATACCGTGCGGATGTTTTCTTCCTCAATCTGCGATAACATTTCGACTCCTGTCATGATCTTTGGTGCTGGGCTGAACTCTCTAGAACCATCAAATGCCACTCTGTCCTTTCTGAACCTGTGCTGGGGAGGGAGAAAACGCCTGTGACCCATGTATGCCCATTTTTTGGAATGTTTAAGCCATACAGATTTTTTACTTTTATTGCAACAAGGGCAAGCAAATTCCCCTTTCGTACTCCAGCCTGATAAATTTGCATAAGCTGGGAAGTCATTGATTGTCCACAATAAAGCTGCATGCAGTTTGAACATTTCATTCGTTTCGCAGTCATAAGTCATCACACCATCGCCCCAAAATTCATTCAACTCATCAATCAATGGCTGAAGGTAAACATCAATCTTATCCCCCAGACTTTTAGGTCCATCAATAAGAGTGGAAAGTAATATAAATTGTTGCTTCATACAAAGCCACGGAGGAAGATTATATGGAACCAACACCACGGGCCATGTGCTATGAGTTGCACCAACCATAGACTTGAATGGATTGAAACCATCTGCTGCCAATCCCAATCGGACATTACGAACATCTTTAGCAAAGTCGGGATGTCTCTTATCAAAATCCTTCCATGCATGAGAGTCTGCCGGGTGGGTTAACATGTCACTTTCATGAACTCTTTCTGCATGCCATCTCATTAAATTAGAAACTATAGATGACATAAAAAATCTTTTCAACCTCGGTTTAAGGGGAAAGTAACGCATTTGCTTTACGGCAATCAGTTTCCCCTGTATCGCAATCTGACTTTGATGAGTCTTATTTCCCCTGTTCTCTTTCCACCTGGAAGTGCCACAAACCGTACAAATATCCAAATGAGCAGTTTCATTTCTAAACAACATACAGTTGTTTGCACATGCATCTATAGTCTCATATATAAAACCTAAGTTCTCTATCAACTTACGAGCATAGTAATACGACTCAGGAATCTTAGCGTCGACAGGAAGAACTTTTTTCAATAAAACCAAAACCATGTCGAATGATGTGTCTGGCCAATTATTCAAAGTCTTCAAATGCAACAACTCCACGATAAACGACAGTTTATTGTAAGAAGTACATCCAGGATATAATTCTGTTTTCGCATCATCAAGTACTTCATAAAACCTCCTCGAATCACGATCTGCACCAGAGCGAAGATTTATCTCACCGGTCTCAAGATTCTGGATGTGAATGCCTTCAGGATCAAACCCACGTACCATTTCAGTAAGCATTTCATGCATTGGATCAGTCATCCTTGCATCAACATCCATCTGAGCTGCATCTGTATTTTGACAACGAACATATTCTTCTCCATGACGAGTCCAACTCTTATAATTTTTCAGAAATCCATTAAAGAAAAGGTGCTCCCTCACAGTATCTCGTGTGAATTGATATCTGTTAGCACATTTTCTACATGGACAACTAATATAGTCACTTTCAAATCCTCTCGTGAAGTCAATAAACTGCATAATGCCATTGAAATATTCTCTAGACGTTCGATTTGGAAGATCAATCCAACTCTTATCCATAATAATATCTGTATAACAAACATTTACACAATACTTATTACATTTACATTTTTCAAATCAACTATATTCAAAATAAATATTAACCATTTGTTTATGAACCATTGATAAAATAATAATGTAACTGAAAGCTCATGTTACCTGATTGAGCTACAAACCTGAAAGGGAGGGGAGCCGAAGGCGGTGCTGCGAGGGAGAGGAGGTAGCGAAGGGGAGCCGGAGCCAAAGGCGGTGCGGCAAGGGAGGGGACGGGCGGCGGCGGCGGCGGGGAGCTGGAGGAGAGGAGGCGATGAGGGGACGGGGGACGGGCAGTGAGGGGGGGGGGTGTCCGGGGTCGGGGGGGGGGGGGGGGGGGGCTGTCTGAGGTGCGGGGAGGGGTGTCCAGGGTGTTGGGGGCCTGTCAGGGGTGCGGGCAGGGGTGTTCGGGGTGCGGGGGGGTCCGGGGTGCGGGGGAGGGGGGTTGTCTGGGGTGCAGGGGGGCTGTCGGGGGTGCGGGGTGGGGTGTCCGGGGTGCGGGGGGCCTGTCCGGGGTGCGGGGGGGGTTGTCCGGGTTCGGAGGGGGGGGGTGTCTGAGTGCGGGGGGGGGGGGGATGTCCGGGGTGCGGGGGGGCTGTCCGGGTTCGGAGGGGGGTGTCCGAGTGCAGGGGGGCTGTCCGGGGTGCGGGGAGGCGTCCGGGGTGCGGGGGGCGGTCCGGAGTGCGCGGGGGGGGGGGGGGGGGGGGGGGGCTGTCCGGGGTGCGGGGAGGCGTCCGGGGTGCGGGGGGTGGTCCGGAGTGCGCGGGGGGGGTGCTGTCCGGGGTGCGGGGAGGCGTCCGGGGTGCGGGGGGCGGTCCGGAGTGCGCGCCGGGGGCTGTCCGGGGTGCAGGTGTCGTCCGGGGTGGGGGGGGGGGGGGAGGGCCGAGAGGCCAGAGGGCGGCGGCCGGAGGCCGGAGGGCGGCGGCCGGAGGCTGGAGGGCGGCGGCCGGAGGTCCGAGGGCGGAGGGCGGCGGCCGGAGGCCGAATGGCAGGCGGCGGGGGAGGCCGAGCGGCGGGGGAGGGCGGGCGGCGGGGGAGGCCGGGCGGCGGGGGAGGGCGGGCGGCGGGGGAGGCCGGGCGGCGGGGGAGGCCGGGCGGCGGGGGAGGGGAGGGCGGCGCGAGGGAGGGCGACGAGGGAGGGAGGGGGTTAGGGCGAGGGAGATCGAGGGAGATCGAGGGCGCGGGGGGGGGGGGGGGCAGAAACCCCCCGAAATTTTTTAGGCAGGTTAGCGACCGCCATTGGCGGTCGCTAATGGTGAGCTATAGCGACCGCCAATGGCGGTCGCCCGAGTCTGGGGGGCTCCAATGCCCCCTTTTCTAGTAGTGTCAATACTTCTCAAAGGTGGATCTTTGTTCTGGATATCATCAGGTAAAGGTTATGAAGGTTGATATTTAGAAGACTACCTTACGAACAAGGTATGGGAACTATGAGTTTTTGGTGATGCCCTTCAGACTTACTAATTCCCCTACAATCTTCATGGATATGATGAATAGAGTCTTTAGACATTACCTTGACAAATTTGTGGTAGTTTTTATTAATGATATTCTCATCTACTCCAAGATAAAGGAGGAACATGAAGAACATCTAAGAAATGTGTTGGAGACTTTGATAAAGGATAAGTTATACACCAAGTTCATCAATTGTGTCTTTTGGATGAAACAAGTCATGTTCTTAGGACATGTGATCACAAGTGAGGGAATTTCTGTGGATCCATAAAAAAATGCGATTGAGGAATGGCCCAGGCCCTCTAGTGTCACACAAATACGTAGTTTTCATGGATTAGTTGGGTACTACCGACGTTTTTTGAGAAAATTATCACAATTGTCAAGCCCGCTAACTAAGTTAACAAGGAAAGGGGTAAAGTATATCTGGATGGAAGAATGTGAGGGAAGCTTCAAGGAGCTAAAGAGAAGGCTGATCACTGCACATGTACTCACACTACCGAAATGTGGAGAAAGTTTTGTGATATACATTGATGCTTCAAAGAAAGACTTGGGTTGTGTACTCATGCTTAACGATAATGTGATAGCCTACGCCTCATGATAGTTGAAGATCCTTTAGCAGAACTACCCGAAACGTGATCTAGAGCTGGCAGCCATGAGTTTGTCCTTGAAAATATGGTGGCACTAACTTTATGGTGAGAAGTGTAACATATACACTGACCATAAGAGCCTAAGTATATATTCACACAAAAGGAGCACAACATGCATCAAAGGAGATAGTTAGATCTAATCAAGGATTACGATTGCTCTATTCACTACCATCCTGGAAAGGAGAACAAGGTAGCTGATGATCTAAGAAGAAAAGAACCTGCTACATTATCCATGTTATGTATTGAGAAAGACCCTATATTCTTAGATATGCAAAGGATGGATTTGGAAATAATAACGTCATGGGATACATCCTACCTTTCCCAAATTATTGTGCAACCATCCATCCAGGAGAAGATTAAGGAAGCACAAAGGGATTATGTGGAGATACAAACGAGGGTTAATGCAGTAAAGGAGGGGAAGCTACAAGAGTTCCATATCGACGATGATGGTGTGATTCGGTTTGGAATGCATCTTTGTGTGCCTTCATCACCTGGGATAAAGAAGGAGTTATTGGATAATGCACATAGCTCAACATTCTCTATCCATCCTGAGAGTACCAAGATGTACTGTGACCTCCAAGAACACTTCAGGTGGGATAACATGAAGAAGTAGATTGCGGAATATATATAAAGGTTCTTAGTATGTCAGCAAGTTAAAGTTGATTGACAAAAGTCAAAAGTTATGATGCATCCATTTCCTATACCCATGTGGAAATGGTAAAATTTTACTTTGGAATTGGTCACAAGTCTCCCAAATACGTCGAAGGGAAATAATGCGATATGGGTTGTAGTTGACTGACTCACCAAGACTGCCCATTTTATCACTATTCGAGACGATCTCTCGCTTGAACAACTTGCAAAGATATATATGAAGGAATTGGTGAGACTGCACGGTGTTCCACTCTCAATTGTCTTTGACCGTGATCCAAGGTTCACGTCTAAATTTTGGAGGATCATTCAACATGATTTGAGTACTGAATCAAATTTCAGCACGGCCTATCACCCCTAAACTAATGTCTTGTCTGAAAGAACTATTCAAACTCATGAATATATGCTTAGATCCTGATCTGTAGAATTCAATGGTGGATGGGATCTGCATCTCCCATTGGTTGAGTTCTCATACAATAATAGATTCCACTCGAGTATTCATATGGCTCCATATGAAGCTATTTATGGAAAGCGATGTAGAACTCCAACCTGTAGGGATGAAGTTGGAGAAATAAATCTACTTGGACCTGATCTTGTTCAAGAGATGACAAAGAAGGTTCAAGTCATCTAGAAACACATCAAAGCTGCTCAAAGTCGGAAAAAGATCTATGCTGACAACCATCGAAGGGACTTGGAGTTCAACATTGGAGATAAAGTCTTCCTTCAAAAATATCCATGGAATAGAGTCATGTGCTTCGGGAAGAAAGGGAAGCTAAGCCCAAGGTATATTGGCCCCTTTGAGATCCTTGACCGCATAGGAGCCATCGCCTATCGGATTTCACTTCCACCGAATATGGCTCGAGTTCATGATGTTTTTCACGTATCACTCCTGAAGAAGAACATACCTGATCCCTCACATGTACTAAACTCAGAGGTGATGCTGCTGGAAGATGATCTCTCCTATGAGAAGCATCCAGTAAAGATTCTGGATCAGAGAGATAAGATTCTACGCAACAAGACAACCCATCATGTCAAAGTTTTATGGAGGAACCATAAGTTTGAGGAAGCAACTTGGGAACCAGAAGAGGCAATGAAGGAGAAACACCCTCATCTGTTTGTGAAAATTGAAATTTCGAGGGAGAAATTTCATAAGGGGGGAAAATGTAACAACCCAAAGCTTTTCAATAGAAATTAACTAGTTATAAATATGTCATAAAATCACATTAAAACACAACATAATGAACTAGTATGTGCTAATTGACCTTTAAACATAATTTTTTCACTTTTGTGTTTGGAATTTTGAAAATCCGACATACATGGTTGTGTTCAAGATGATTTTTGGAGTCTATTAAAACAAAAATAATTTTGGGTGAATAGTGACATAACCTTATGAATAGTAACATACCCTTATGAATAGTGATATACCCTAATTTATAGTAACCTTACCTATGATAGTATAAAAATAATATTCAAGTGAAATTATGATGTACCTATATTTTAGAATAAGTAAATGAATGTTTTAAAAATGTTTTTTAGTAATAAACCATGATTTTAATTAAATAATAAATTAACCATATTTAGAAAAGTAATTTTGAAAAATGGAATTCATTTTTGTATTCTACACGTCGAAAAATGTTTGGGGGTAACTTTTTGGGATTTTCCTGAAATACTTAAATTTTTATGAGTAGTGAAATACCGTAATTTACAAAAATAAGCTAAAAAGATAGTTATAGAGTCATGTGTGATGTTTTGCTGATATAAGCACACTTGGTTCTAGATCACATGATAAAATTACTATTATTTTTCATTAAATATTCAATGTTCCTTGTCTTATGGGAAATTAATAAAATAATGAATTTTATATTAAGGAAACCCCTCTCCCCTCAACTATAAAAACAACCCTTCACACCCTCATTTCCTCACACCTCTCAAGATTCAAACCTTATGTAAACTCTTCCCAAACATCTTCCCTATCCCTTATCCCACGTTCAAGAGCTTATGGTCTCATCAAAATACCAATCAAAGCTTCCTTAAGGAGAATCTCAATAGGAGGATTTAAGAGGTAATTTCTCTCCCTCTTCTCCTTTAATTTCCTTTCATGTTCAAGTTCATTTCTTGATCTATCCCCACCTATATTAATCAAAATGGTATTGTAACTCCAGTATTATACATATACTAGAATTTTATGATGCTAATGGGATATTATATCATCCAACCCCACTTTCCCTCTTCCTTTTATTTTATTAAAGAGAACGCTATTCGTGAGGTGTTAATTTATCACCTTCAAGAACGACATGCATTCTTCTTCCATTTATACCTTCAGATATGGTAATGAACCCATTTTTATGGTTGAATCAGAATATTTATATGTATTATGTCCTATTTAAAGTTCTAAAAATAACTTTTAGCCATATTACTAGAGATAAAATAAAACAAGTTCATTATGATCAAAAAACTGTTCAAATTAAGCCAAAAAATCATCATTTAACTCTTATCTAATGATTCATCCACATGGATATAATATTATTCATTATAAGATCATTAAATATCCTTTAATATCATTAATAACCTGTAATATCAGTTTTGGATGTTTACCCATGTTCTACCCAAACATCAATTTAAGAATACAAGTGAACCACTCAAGAAAGCAATAAAAACAAACATTCCCGATTAATGATTTTAAACTCTATAACTCATCCAAAGGCACATAAAATCCCTTAATGAACCCATAATGAACCATATTAATGTAAAAAAGGTTATGTATTTCTATTTAATGAATATAATATCATTATACAGAGAATAAAGCATTCAGATACAAGGTAAGGGGGAAATATTGAACCCAATTCTCTTTCCTAGGGTTCTCCCTCTTTCACTCCACTTTGGTATGGTCACTTCTTAAAAATAATTTTTTATTCATTATCTTACCTTTTCTGGAATATAACTGTTTTCTAATGATTTTATTTCAAACCAAATTTTTTGCAAAAGAACTCTTCTTTTAAGAACTCAACTTTTACCTCTCATTTATGGTTGATGGTTCTTGTTTCAAGTATGTTGTTCCCTCTTTCTTTTGGGAACCCAAAGCTTATGAATGTATTATTATAATTTGAAACCCATTACTTAACATGGTTTAGTTATATTAATTGTGTATATATGCTCTATGTGTCATTCATAATAATGATAATATTATGAGGTGACGGGTGCACCCAGAATTATATAGCGCAATATGAATGTTTGAATGTGATGGGTGCGCCCGGAATTATATAGTTCTCCAATGCATTGGGTAAAGTGATGAATCTCATGAGTAAATGTGAAATTATGTGTGTACAATATGCTAGCTTCATTCACAAGTATGTGTGGTAGTTAACCACTAAGACATGATGTTTCATTTTATGCATTTCCACATTTCAAGTCTTTTATTTATGCTCCTCTCATGTTCATGATCCTTTCCCTATGTCATGATTATGGTCACCCCATGATATATTATTATTATCTATCCCATTACTGGGCTTTTAGCTCCCCCCTTTTTACGTATATCCTCAGGTGGCTACATGTACTAAGGAGAGGAAAATTTCCAATAAGAAGCTAGAGAAGAAGAAATTAAATAAATATTTATGCATGATGTTGTAATTGTTATATACGATCTCAGTTTTCCCAAGACACTAAACCTTTGGATCCTCTATGTGTAATACTATTATGTTGTTTATATTTAAAATGATATAATAGTAATGTATGAAAATTTCGGGTCACTATAGTTAGTGATAGATTACATGATCATGACAAAGCTGACTATTATAAAACAATATGATTTTTATCAATTAAAATACCATTGATTTCTCAATAAGAAAAATAAAAAATTATTCTTTTGTTAAAAAATCAATTTCCTATAGTTTAGGAGTTATTTTACTACCTAGAGTAATAACATAAGAAATATAATTACTTCAAAAGTATAGTTTCATCCATTAATCAATTTCTACCCCAAACTAGCCTTTTTATCCAAAAGTTGAGTATGTATTTTTTCCCTAAGGCACTAGAATCAACTTCTATATATCAAAAATTCCATAAAATAAAAATAATTTATTCTACCTATATTTAGATATTAAATAATAAACATATGGTTAGATAATTCCCAAAATGAGTAAACCTTTATTTGATGAAAATTTCTTTAATCTCCCAAAATTCAACAGTAATACCCAAAATTCAAGTTAGATCATTCTATAAATTTGTATCCTCAAATGTCCTAAAAAATATTATATATTAATATTTAATCCCAAAAATTAGAATGATTTGAGCACATATCATTTCAAGATAAATTTAATATTTATCTTTCAAAATGTGTACGACCTAAACATATAATCTCTAAGATATGCTAAATATTTCCAAAAATAACTTGAATCCCCCTAAACACACAATAAAATCATATATTCCTCCAAAAGACAATTCAACCTCTATTCCTCAAATAAAATTACATAATATTATATTTACCTTAATTATATAGGGTTCATGTAATGAACTTATCCTTCATTCATCAAATAGTTTAACCAGCAATAAAATATCATACCTACTATGAATTTATGTAGGTCAGTGGAAGGTGTTTCACGTGTGTCTCCCTTAGGTTGTGTGTTCATCCCTTGTGGCCTTGCGAACATTACAACTCATCACCCAACCAATGAGTTGTCCTTTATCTAAAATTATAATAATATAATACTTAAAAATCCCAAAAAAATGTGATAATCAATATAAAAAAACCTTAACATATTCAATAATAATGAAATGTTTTAACATCAAATGTTTTCTCATATGATTCATTTCCCATTCCCAAAAATATAATAAACCATAATTATTATAAAATTAAATATCATATAATCTATAAAGTTTATCCTTCACATTAAACTTATGACCATAAAAGTAAAGGCATTATTCTTTAAATAATTTTTTCACAGATACTAAAAATATAGGTCATATTTCTACAAATGTTTCCCAAAATATACTTAATCTTGATTATATCCCAAAACATAAAACCTCACATTTTTGTTTAAGAATTTAAACATATGATTAAGATTAAACTCATAAACCCATGATGGGATCTATATGTAAGAACCCAGATCTTCTTTTCAGGTATTTTTCCTTTTTTGGTTGTTTTTGAGGAAAATGGGAATTTCTGGAAATTTTTGAAGTACACGCCGTGTACTTTATGTGTACACATTGTGTACTAAGTTGCCGCATGAAGACGTTTTCTGGTTGTGTAATGGCCGCACACACGGTCGTGTGGGGGTGACCTGAAGACTGCCTAAAGCGGAGTACGAAAACAGAAAGTACATGATGTGTACTTCCAATGTACATGTCATGTATTTTCTTTTTTTCGTTAAACGTTCCAGGGTCACGTCTAATCGCCAGAAAGGCCTTCTTCTCAACCTAGTTCATCCAAGAGAACCCGTATGGCCATGATCTTCTTCTGATCCCTCGACCAAGCATATGATCTCCGATTCGACCGATGTTGATTGCATTAGGATCGCCTTGATATGCTTTTATTTCTACTTGAGCTTCATTTCCTGATTTCTCCTCTTTCTCAATTTATCATCCCTTGAACGTTTTAGACATTTTTTTAGATCTACAGTGTTATTAGGCGATTCAAGGCTTGAGTTTCACTTATATCGATATCCCCACACTGAGGTAGGTTGTTTGTGCCTTTCCATTGAAATTCTTTGAGTTATATGTGCAATTTTGCCCAATACCCTTGAATGGGGTGTTGTGTGTTTACCGTTTAACCCTGTTAATTGCCTTCCAAGCTTGTATGCATGATTAGAGGTTAATTGAATGTGAATAGTGTTGATTGTTATACTTTTGAAGTGTTTGCCCATGCATATCATGTTTATGACCGTTTACTCCTGTTTAGCCTGTTAGGCTTCCTTGATTATTTCTCATGCCTAGTATTGTAGGATGGAGTGATTATTTTATCTAACATACTTGATATGATGTACACTATCTATCCAAGTATTACTTGAGGTTTACTTGGGCCATATTGCATTGCTATGCTCATTTAACTTACACAAGGTCGTGAGAACCTTGTGTAGTGGACTATCAGGGTAATTGACCGTGTGAGATTCCTCGGAGAGTCTTTCACCACTTTTGAATATATAGGGAATTGACCATGTGATCTTCCTTAGAGAGTCTTTATCACTTTTGACTATAAGAGGAATTTACCGTGTGAGCTTCCCCAGAGTGTCCTTATCACTTTTGACTATAAAGGTAATTGACCGCGTGATCTTCCTCAGAGAGTCTTTAATACTTAGGACTATAAGTGGAATTGACTGAGAGAGATTCCTCATAGAGTCTTTGTTATATCCTTGTAATTTTAACTAGAGGGGTAGATTGTGTGTGCTTCCCAGAGGGGTGTTTGTGTTACTTGGTAGGACTAGAGGGGATAGGCTATGAGTACTTCCCATAGGGTTACCAGTTTTTGTTTTCCAGTTTTGATTAGCTGCTTATTTGATATGTGAAACTGAATGCTTGAAACTATGGATTGTTTACTGCTGAGTACTTCTATGTTTATTGGTTCCTTTTTCATATTACCTAACATATATTCACTAACTATTAGGCACAGATCTTGTGGTGGTTTCCTACTGATATTTAGTCTCACACCCTATTTGGTCCATGATTTTGGGACCAAAAATATTATATTGTTGCAGGTATAGATAAGGGAAATCACCCTTCTACTTCATGATTTTTACTGATTTGGAGATGGTGAGCATGGGACCAAGATTAGGCTTGCGATGTTGTGGATCTGTTAGCACTTTTCTTTTGTACTTTGATATAGTACTATTTTTATTCCAGCATTGTGATTTGTTTGGATGTTTTCCTAGACATATGTATCATGCATCATTCATATATATATATGTGTGTGCTGCAGTTTATTATTTCTAGTCTTCCGATATTTCCTTTAGTATGGTTTATTACTATTTCGGCTATTGTATATCTGCTTTACTTCTGTTGTGTTACTCTTCCAATGAGGGCATAGTTTCTCCACTATCACACCCAAGGCCCTCACTACTAGTCGGAAGCCTCTAGCGTTTGGGGAAATTCACTTGAGGCCGTTTGACCAACAGGGTATAGGGCGTCTCTAGGTGGCTTCTAGAACCGAGACATTACAAAGTTGTATCAGAGGAGTTCTTTTCTTCTTGACTTACAGTTTGGATCCTATATCCAAGGATAGAAAGGGATAGGTACTTGGTAATAAGTTGTTCCCAAGTGTAGCTAACCCATGTACAGGGAAAATCCAATCTACCTCGTTTAATGAAACTTTTCTGGTTTGAAATTTTACGGTTGATTTGATTTCACCATTGGGTGATTCACATTTTTTTCACTGTTATTGTTGGTGTTATTGAGGCTCTATTTTTGTTTCAACCCGATGAGATGACGGTATGCCATCTCATTCATCATATAGGTACATTCTAGAAATCACATGTCATGCATTCTTGCCATTCCATTTAGGATGCATTAGTGATTGCATGTAGTTGTGATAGGTGTGGTACTAGATATTCATGTTGTTGTGGTAGATGCCTCGATAGAATACCTATTGTTTGATAGGGTGTTGTTTTGTGTAGGGTTTTTCTTTAATAGATGTCAAACTTTGGTTATTGAGGTGTAATGGGCCCTCATGGACCGTAATTTGGTGACCATTGAACTATTATCCTTGTTTAAGACATGTACAAGATGTAAAGCTTTGATTCGTGGGGATTATGGGCCTTCACGGGTTGGAATTTGGCACTTAAATGTCTGTTTCAGTGTTTTTCTGGGCTCCGGAGTCATTTATGAGGCTTACTGTCTGGAAAAAACCAGAATATATGTTGTGTAGTTTTGAATACATGCCATGTGTTCTTCTGTTTGGGAAGATACTATTTTTCTTAAGTACACAATGTGTACCGAATATACACGCCGTGTAGTCTCTAACCACTTCATAGGTCGTGTGGGCAGAGACACGGGTTAGGGAAATTCTTGTGGGAACACGCCGTGTACCGGTTCTACACACTGTGTTGTGTTGACCTTGTGTCTGCTCGTGGGACTAACAACACAGATGGATATATCTTAAGTTATAAATTTCATGTCAGTCTTGAACACATCGTGTAGTGTAATCCCTGGAATCCATCCGTGTAACTAACAACAGAGGTTGGTGGAAATCCTTTGGTACACGTCGTGTCCGTCTGGAACACATTGTGTAGTGTGAGTCATGTAATTGGCCATGTCACTAACAACATGGGTCGGTGAAGCTCATCTAGTACATGCCATGTCTGGAGAGAACATATTGTTTAGTCTTCTTCTATGAGAACCGTGTGGGTTAGTCGTATAGAAGGACTCATGAAGGGGAAGAGAAGCCAAGTACACGCCATGTGTTAGGATAACACGCCATGTGTATGGGGTGTTACACAACCAGTTTTGGTAGAAGTACACACCCATGTGAAGGGATTTAGGGAACACATTGTGTAATCATTATACACACCGTGTATACATGTTTTGTAAAACTTGAATACTTTCTTTCTCTTGTTCCCTTCTTACACTTCTAGGTTTTAGTCCCAGTCAATCTTGATCTAAGGTGTGCATTTGACCTTGCAGAGTCATGCCATCGAGACGTCCTCCAGTTCTAGGACAGTTAGAGGACGGTGATCAAACACTGGATATGGATGATTAGGGACTAACGGAAGATCCTCTAGTTGTGCCGGTCTTCACACTTGTAGTTATATCTAACATAGGTGTCGATGCGTCGTTCAGGGAAGGCTTTCTGAGAATGATGCAGACCTTTCATGGAGTGTCGCCTACTACCCCGTCGATGGCAGAATTTATGCAGGTCTTTCGGCAATAGCATCCTCTCACCTACTTAGGGGATGGAGGACCCCAGGCTGTAGAGTCATGGTTGGAATCCACTTTGACGATCTTCGAGCATCTAGAGAGGCCTCAAGAGAGGAGGGTCAAGCTCACTACCTACATGATTTGAGACTCCTCTAAGAGGTGATATGATGTTATCTCACAGGAGGGACGCCAGCAGAATATGGCTTGGGATGAGCTTCAGCACACCTTCAATGATTACTTCTATCTGGAGACCCTGAGGGATGATCGAGCCTGAGAGTTCCTGAGTTTGGAGCTGGGTACTCTTTCTATTCTCGATTATTCCTCTCACTTCACCGAACTGTAGTGCTTTACACCATTTCTAGGAGGAGATGAGTTGTTCCTTTCCCAGAAGTTTGAGGATGGTCTTAGGTAGAATATCTGATCTCAGGTGAACATCTTCAGGTTGACTTTGATATCTTCTATAGTCTACCAGGCACTGATCACCGAGCGCAATCTGAGGGATTCTGAAGATATGAGCTAGGGAAGTTCGACATCCAATGTTAGTACTCCACCAGCTGATAGCAGGAATCACCGTTGGGAGAATTCATGTGGAGATCTGAGAAGGTGGGATGCATCTACTGGTAGCCAGGTGGTGTGCTACCAGTGCAGGAAGAGTGGGCATACGCGGACACATTTCCCAAGAGACCCATTTGAATGCTGATCTTGCTGCAAGATGGGGAATCTTCAGCATTTCTGTCAGATATTCTTTACTAGCAGCTGGTAACAAGGGTTCTTCTATGACTCCTTGTTCAGAAGCAGCACCCCTAGTTCCTCACCAGTCTGGAAACTAGAGTTCTTCCGGCCGTTCAGGCCAAGTTGGAGGTCGTAGACGTGGTATTTAGTCGCCAGGCTTCCAGCGACAACAGGGTGGATCATCTCAGAGTGGTGAGGTATGGTCACAGGGTCACAGTGTAGGATAGACTTTTGCAGATGATCAGAATAAGAAGAAGTAGGATCTCAGACCCTCTATTGTTTGAGGTATGATTCTAGTTGCCTCAGATTTAGCTTCTGCTCTTTTCGATATAGGGGCTTCCTATAGATTTATATCTATTGTTGTCGTGGAGTGACATAGGCTCTTTATATTTTCTTATATTTTCATCTTAATGCTAGACACTCCGTTGGGGACTAGAAAGGATATTGTGCATCAGTGTAAGGAGTGCCCTCTAGAGGTTGGAGGGCATCACTTCTTATGGGACCACTATGTCTTAGAGATGATAGACTATGATGTCATTCTCAGAATGGATTGGTTAGTTCCCTTCTAAGAATTTGTCGATTTCTATCATCATATGGAGAGTTTCACATCACTAGAGGGTGGATAGTTTATTCATATGGGCGGTTGGGATGTCCAGGCCAGTAGAGTGGGACTTGAGCATCATGGGTTAAGAGGAGTTACTGCCCAGATTGCTAGTCTATACCTGGATGACTAGGGGACATCACAGTTGGACTTTCCTCTAGTAGTGGATTGTTTTTTAGATGTCTTTCCAGAGGAATTTTTAGGTTTTCCTCAAGATCGTGAGGTAGGATTTTCCATTGAGCTTGTTCCAGGAGCGGTACTATTTTCCATTCCTCCTTTTAGGATGGCTACACCAGAGTTTCAGGAGCTCAAGAAATAGTTGGAGGAGTTGTAGGGAAAGGGTTTTATCTAACCCAGTACATCTCCTTTGGGTTCTCATGTCCTGTTTGCAAAGAAGGAAGAAGTTACCCTCTGGATTTGTGTGGATTATCATAGGTTGAATCAGTTGACGGTCAATAACCAATATCCCTTGACGAGGATTGATGATCTATTTGATCAGATTCAAGGAGCCCGGGTGTTCTCAAAGATTGACTCGAGATCCGGTTACCCACAGTTGTGCGTTAGACCATCTGATATACCTCTTAAGGACTTTCGAAGTAGGTATGGTCTATAAGAGTATGTAGTTATGTCGTTTGGTCTCACGAACGCACCTGCAGTCTTCATGGCATTGATGAACTGAGTGTTCCATCCATACTTGGATTCTTTCGTGGTGGTCTTCATGGACGATATCTTGTTGTACTCTCACACTCAACAAGACCATGCTACCCATATAGAGGTTGTTCTGAGTACACTGAGAGGGAATCATTTATATGATAAGCTATCAAAATACCACTTTTGGATGGACCAGATTCACTTCTTGGGTCATGTTATCTTAGAGATAGAAATATCAGTAGACCCAGAGAAAGTGAGAGAAGTAGTTTCCTGGGAGCATCCAAAGAACATATTTGAGGTGTGGAGTTTCCTACGGCTGGTTGGATACTGTAGATGTTTCATACATTAATTGTCACACTTAGCAGCGCCACTGATGAACCTAAATAAGAAGGGTGAAAAGTTCTTGTGGTCAGAATCTTGTGATTCATCCTTTTAGGAGTTGAAAGGTAGGTTGACTTTAGCACCAATACTATTATTTCTAGAGCTGATCAAGAGTTATACGGTGTCCTATGATGCTTCATGTATCATTTTGGGAGATGTGCTTATGCAGGGGGAAAGGTTCGTTGCGTATGGGTCTTGGCATTTGAGGCCACATTAGAGGAATTACCTGACGCATGATATTGAGATGGTTGTAGGTGTTCATGCCTTATTCTATTGGATACATTATCTTTTGGGAGAGAATTTTGTAGTTTTCACTGACCACAAGAGTCTCAAGTAAATCTTTACACATCATGATCTGAATTTGAGACAGTGAAGGTGGGTTGAGTACCATCAGTCTTTTGAATTTGATCTTGCCTACATGCCCGGAAAAGGAAACACTGTGGCTGATGTGTTGAGAAAGAGGAGTCACATATAGGCAGTTCAGGAGGCCAGTAGTGAGTGGAAGCATATGGATCTATTCTCTAAGATTCATTTGAAGGTGCATGAAAGACAGGGGCAAAATTTTCTTTCTTCTGTAGCTGTTACCTCTACTCTTTTGGATCGAGTGCGAATGAGGCATCTATTAGATTCTGAAGGCCTAGTCCTACGGGAGAGTGCATCAGGAGAGGACCATATTCTGGATGGACCATAGACGATGATTAGATCTTGCATTTCCAGGGGTTCGTGTGGGTATTAGAAGACATACGTGAGGAGCTAATATTGGACTTTCATTCTTCATTTTGGGCAGTTCATCTGGGTGTCACCAAGATGTATCGTGATCTACACTGTCAGTATTAGTAGCTTTATATGAAAAGAGATGTTGTTTGTTTTCTCATGAGGTGTTCCACCTGTCAGCAGGTGAAGGTAGAGCATCAGTGACCAGTACAGATTTTACAGTAGTTACCCATTCCTGAGTGGAAGTGGAATGACGTCGCAATGGATTTCATGACAGGTTTACCGATTTCACTCGAGGGAATGATGCAATATGGGTTGTCATTGACAGCCTCACAAAGGTTTCACACTTATTTCCGATCAAGAAGACTTTCAGTGTTGATGAACTGGGACGGTTGTACATCCGAGAGATTGTACATCTGCATGGGGTTCGACACTCCATTGTTTCAAACAGAGATACATGTTTTACTTCTTGGGTCTAGTAGGGGCTTCAAAAGGATTTGAGTACACATGTACTTTTGAGTACAGCTTACCATCCCCAGACTGATGGCCAGTCCGAGTGTACGATTTAGGTGCTTGAGGATATAATGCAAGCATGCATTCTAGATTTTGTAGTTTCTTGGGAGAATCGCATACCTCTTGTGGAGTTTTCCTATAATATTAGTTTTCAAGAAACTATTCTGATGTCACCTTATGAGGCTTTGTACGGTAGGCCATGCCTATCACCCTTATATTGGCTGGAGGCAAGAGAGACAGCTATGATGGGACCTCGTCTTATCGAGAAGAAAAAAAGCAGATAGAGATGATTTGAAAGAGGATGGCTACCACACAATCTCGAAAAAAAGTCTTAAGATAATCAGCAGAGACGACCTCTGGAGTTCGAGGTCGGGGATCAGGTTTTCCTACGTGTCACACCGAGGTTGGGACACCAAAGGATTAGGAGACATGGTAAGCTTTTGTCAAGGTACGCCAGGCCATTTGAGGTGTTGGAGACAGTTGGTCCGGTTGCCTATTAGTTGTAGTTACCACAGAGGTACCGGGTTAAGCAGGATGTCTTCCACGTTTCTCAACTTCTACATTGATTCTCAGACTTTTCTCATGTCTTCAAACCCGAGGAGGTTGATTTGTAAGTGGATGCATCATTTGAGGAGCATCCTATCCAGATTTTCAATCGAAGTATGAAGGTTCTCTGTGGCTGGTATATTCCTCTGGCACGAGTTCTATAGCAGCACGGACAAGTACAGAACGAGACATGGGATAGGGAGACCGATGTACGATCACAGTGTCCAGATTTGTTCGGGGATTATTCTTCTATGCCACATTGCTATGGAATTTTGGGGACAAATTTATTTAAGGGGGGAAGTTTTTAAGAACCCGGATCTTTTTTTCAGGTATTTTTCCTTTTCTGGTTGTTTTTTAGGAAAAGTGGAATTTATGAAAAATTTTAATGTACACGTTTAGTACTTTATGAGTACACACCGTGTACTTAGTAGCCGCATGAAGTCATGTGCTGGCCGTGTAATGGCCGCACACACAGCCGTGTGGGGTGACCTGGAGACTGCCTAAAGAGGAGTACGGAAATGGAAAATACACACCGTGTACTTCCAAAGTACACGCTGTGTATTTTTTTCCACTAAACGTACCAGGTTCGCGTCTAATCACTAGAAAGGCCATATTCTCAACCTAGATCATCTGAGAGAACTCGTACAACTGAGATCTTCCTCTGAGCCCTTGACCGAGCATCTGATCTCTGGTTTGATCACCGTCTATTGCGTTGGGATCACCCAGGTAAGCTCTTCCTTCTACTGGAGCTTCATTTCAGGATTTCTCATCTTTCTCAAGTTATCATTATTTTAATGTTTGAGATGTTTTGGTAGATCTACAGTGTTCTTGGGAAATTCAAGGCTCAAGGTTCATGTATATTGATCTCCCCACACTGAGGTAGGTGTTTTGTGCCATTCCATTAATATTATTTGAGTTATATGTGTAATTTAGTCCAATACCATTGAAATGGGTGTTGCGTGTTTATCGTTTAACCCTGTTAATTTCCTAACATGCTTGTATGCTTGAGTAGAGGTTAATTGAATGTGAATTGGGATGATTTCTATGCTTTGGAAGTGTTTTCTCATGCATATCCTGTTTACAACCGTTTGGTCATGTTTATCCTGTTAGGCTTCCTTGATGTTTTCCCATGCGTAGTACTGTAGGATGGAGTGATTATTTTATCTGACATTCTTGATATGTTGTAAACTGTTTATCCAATTAGTTCTTGAGGTTTACTTTGGTCCTATTACATTGTTATGCTTGTTTGACTTACACAGAGCTGTGAGAACCTGGTGTAGTGGACTATAAGGGTAGTTGATTGTGTGATCTTTCTCATAGAGTTTTTTACACTTTTGACTATATGAGTAATTGATTGTGTGAGCTTCCTTAGAGAGTCTTTATCACCTTTGACTATAAGGTAAATTGAGTGTGTGAGCTTCCTCAGCGAGTCTTTATCACTTTTGAATATAACGGGAATTGACCGTGTGAGCTTCCTTAGAGAGTCTTTATCACTTTTCACTATAAGGGGAATTGACCATGTGAGCTCCCTCAGAGAGTCCTTAATTCTTTGGACTATAAGGGGAATTGAAAGAGATAGCTTCCTTAGAGATTCTTTATTATATCCTTGTAATTTGAACTAGAGGGATAGACTGTGTGTGCTTCCCAGAGGGTTTTTTGTGTTTCTAGGTAGGACCAGAGGGGATAGGCTGTGAGTACTTTCCAGAGGGTTACCTATTTGTCTTTTCTTGATTTGATTAGCTACTTACGTGATATGTGGAACTAAATGCTTGAAACTGTAGATTGTTTAATGATGAGTACTTCCTTATTTACTAGTTCCTTTTTCTTATTACCTACCATATATTCACTTGTTGTTAGCCACAGATCTTGTGGTGGTTGTCTACTGGGATTTAGTCTCACACCCTATTTGGTCCATGCTTTTGGGCCCAAATAGATTATATTGTTGCTGGTATAGATAAGGGAAAGCACCCTTCTACTTAAAAATTTTGGCTGCTTTGGAGCTGGAGAGCATGGGACCAAGCTTAGGGTTGTGATCTTGTGGATTTGTTACTGCTTTTCTTTTATATTTTCATTTAGTATTGTTTGTATTCCAGCATTGTGATTTGTTTGGATGTTTTCCTAGACATATGTATCATGCATCATTCATATAAATGTGTGTGCTCCAGTTTATTATTTCTAGTCTTCCTTTGTTTCATTTTTTATGGATTATTACTACTTCCGCTATTTTATATCTGTTTTAATTTCGCTGTGTCACTCTGCCAATGAGGGCATAGTTTCCCCACTATCACACCCAAGGCCCTCACTGCTAGTCGGTCACCTCTGGCATTCGGGGAAATGCGCTCGAGGCCATGTGACCAACTGGGTACGAGGCGTCTCTGGGTGGCTTCCAAAACTAGGATGTTACACTATAACTCTTATTTTAATGAATATATATCAACAAAATTCCTTATACATTTTGTGATTTTTATAACCAAAAAACCATTTGAATAATACTTCAATATAATACACAATAGTTCCATTTCATTTGATGTTAATATGGTTCATTCTGGTTATGTCCATTGACTAAAACCAAAAATAAAAGTGTAAGAATCAAACTATAATAATTAGAGTGAGCTATGAAATATTTTTCCAAATATGTCTAAATCGTGAGACCTTCTTCTCAATTTATAATTACTTATGTTTATCCTTAGTTATCAGTGGTCATTGCTAAATTTATAAGATGTTATACTTTAATTATACTTATCCTCAAATTCAGTCATAGATTTATATTCCCTATTCTACATTTTTCAAAATATGGTTCCCAAGGATTCCACTAAACTTTCTCTAATAGAAACTGTAAATACCTCGATCTCAGTATCCCAGAGGTGATGGTTACTTTATTAAGTTGGAATAAGATATAATGAATCACATCCCAAATGACTAAATAGTTTAGTATTCTTTGTAATCTAAATAGATATATGATTCCCATAATACATTTGAAAATAAAAATTACAGTATAATTTTTTAAGAATAACATTATTCCCTCTAACATGTCCTTGAATTCCAATCTTAGTATACTTGATGGATTCCTGGAGAAATGAAACAAAATATGGGTGAGATCTAATTCTCAATAAGGGTTAAATATAGTAGAAGATATCCTTAATCAATAAGAAAAATTAATATGGAAATGTATTTAAATGGATCATATGACTTTTAATCAAACTTGATTATAATATGGAAGTAATTAAATATAATCAAATAATGAAATACAAATAATCACCTAAGAATAAAATTAAACAATGGAATTATATTAATATAATAACCAAATGTAATATCAATATATAATCCCTTAATGAGGGAATTCATAATATAGGACATCACAAACACACTATCCAGTATTCAAACAAGTTACTATACATAAACGGGTAAGGCCTCAATCTATACCCAAACTAGATTGTCTCATGTGAACTATTAATGCATTGAGAGGATATATAGGTCCATAACTATCACTTACTAATTCCAATTCATTCCTCATATTAAAGGGATGAAATATAATCTACATAACCACTCGAATTGAAAACAATTATAAGAAATGTTAATATTCACCCCAGTCAAATGAACATAATCATATACCATCAAGAGTAATATAGTGAACGATATCAAAATAGCTCATCCACAATAAAACTGATCATAAAACATCCAATTAAATAATATGGATTATATTTATACAACATATCCCTATGGGATCATAATTACATTAAAGGGCTTATGTCATTTATGAATAGAAATTCCATGATAAGATCTTTAAAAAAATAGAATAAAATATCATTCTCATTTGGAAAATAACCATTTAAAAAATGATAAAAAAACATTTTGAAAATACTATCTTTTGATAATAACCTTAAAATAAGTTTTAAAATATTTATTGTTCTTAACGGTGGAAATCTCTATTTATTCCGTACACATTAAAAGAAATATTCCATTCACGATTTCGGTAAAATCCAAACAAACATTGTTTTTAAAATGACATGATGGTTATTTTAGAAACATTTTGTAAAAATAAGTAAAAAATTACTTAAAAAAATAATTTTTAAAAGGGTAAAAATATTTTTGAAAACCTTTTAAAATAATGGTTTTGATGAAAACAAATTTCCGATCAAAAAAATATACAAAGTCATATTTTATTTAAAGCATTTTTGCAGTCGTTTTAAGTACCAAAGAGTGGAATAAAAGTAATATTACTTGAACAAGTTCATTAATAACCATAGGAATATAAAATAGATTTAATTAAATATTTAAATATTAAATAATTCCCCCATGGGATATGTAAAAATAGAAAATCTTGAATAATGATGAGATTGTAAAATGATCTCATACCATTTTGTAATCAAACTAATTATATGCCCCAAGAAAGTATATCATTTAACAAAACTTTAAAGATAAATTTAATAAATAAATTTTTAATATAACATGTCATGGGGGTGTTATATACACCTCATAAAAAATATAGGTTCATAATATTATAATATGCCTCAATGTAAGAAAATTGAAACAAGGTCCCTTATAATGATTGTATCATTGAAGTGAGAATTAATAAAATGAAAATATTATGCATATCCACTATAAATATAGATAAAAGAATTCTAAAAACAGAATAATATAATCAATATTCATTTCTCACATAATCTTATAATGTCAAAATCAATGAAGTTGAATTTTAACCCGATGAATGAAAATGAGATTAGAAATCCCTTACCTCAGGCTTTAATTCCTTAAAACATGTAAAAAACTCATTTATAGTTGTTATAAAATTGTTATTAATTTATAACATAACTATATTTATATTTATAACATATTATTTAATTCTTTTATATCATTTTACCACCCATTTCTTAGTAATATTTCTTTATTTTGATTGTTTTAGGTGTAAATTTTGCTGGATTTCTCAGGCTTGTTTGGTCTTGAAAGTCCTAGTTCTCCAGCATTGGATAAAAATAAAATATATGAAGAATGA
Organism: Viscum album; assembly: GCA_963277665.1. Classification (NCBI taxonomy): domain Eukaryota; kingdom Viridiplantae; phylum Streptophyta; class Magnoliopsida; order Santalales; family Viscaceae; genus Viscum; species Viscum album. The sequence goes on along the minus strand of OY728145.1, from coordinate 743,798,801 downwards.
TATTAAATTTATAAATATAATATTTAATCATGAAATATATTTTTTTAATCATTATTTTATGTTGAAACTAGAAAATGAATTAGATCAATTCATAGAGGCGGTAAGTCGGTCGTACGCACTATAGATGATATCATTTCTAAATGGTTCAAATGGTAGAGAATTTTAAAGAATATTTATTTTCAAGAATCATTTTCATGTCATGATTATCATTTACATCCATTATTTCCATCATTATAGGCATCAAAGTAAAGTGGTCATGAAAAAAATTTACACCGCTATGTGGAGAGAGTGGTCCCCACGTATGCATGTGTGATGCTTTCATTTTTCATAGGATAGATAAAATGTAGAATATGGTGGTTTGATAATAATAATAATATTTTAGTATATATATGATATATTATTTATTATTTTAGGATGTAAAAAACATATAGATATTAAGTATAATATGAAATAAACTTGAAATATCTGGTAAAGACGATTACCTCATCTTCGGTGGACTTCCTTTAGATATCTTCTTAAGGGACCTAAGGTTGTATTTTTAAGACTAGAACCTAAATAAATTGTATAAAGAAGTTTTTTAAATTAATTTTAATGAAATGGTTGATAAATATTTCTTAATATGTTGTAAAGAACTGAAGGTTGGGTGCCCTTTTATTATTAAGGTGAGGGGAACTTTTGGAATTTCATAAAATCTTAAATTAATATAAATTAATTTTCAATTAAAAATGGCCCAAAACATATTAATTTAAAAGATAAGATGATTATAGATCAAAATAAAATCAAAAAATAAAATTTATATATTTTTTGACTAAATATCTACCATTATCCATTGGTTTTCACACTTATTTAACCTCTTGAACTTTTATGGTAACAACATGGATTTTTACTCCTTGGGGATTAATATAGCTATTATAAAATTAGAAAAACATGCATAAATGGGTCATGGATGAAATTTTAATTATTATCCAAAAAGTTTGGAATAATTTAGGATTCTTTAGAATTTTATATCATTTAATAAATTATTATTTACTAAAAAATATTCATAATGTCGATTTTAATAAACATTCATTACTTTGACTATAATAATATCAACATAATACTTATAATTTGAACCAAATATTGAATTAAATCCCTAAAATTTAAAGTTCCTATCTATAATTATTTTATCACGTTAATTATCTCAAATTATAATTATTTTAAAATTTAAAATCATATATTTAATGTTTCCATTAATTAAATAATTAATGCATCAGCGTTGTGCAAGATTTTACAATAATTATTTATTCCCAAAAATTTAAAAATAAATTACCATGATGAATATAAATATTTTATATTTCTGATGGATATTTATAGTTGAATATATCCTCTAGACAAAACCATATTAAATAGTTATAGTTATTAAATTCATGAATGCTATATCTTTTAGTTTTCTTAAAGTAAAATATTTTATGGGTCATAATCACTACCTAATTGATACAAATTATCATATATCTAAACCAGGAATAATTATAGAAAAAATTACTCATAAAATAAATTTTGGGAATGTGTTAGGTTCATTTTCAAGTCCTTATCATTTTATTTTGAACTAATATCAACCAATTTACCCTTTACCATGGTAATGAAAATTACCAAGGTTACAATTAGTATTGGAAAAAAATTAAACATACCTATTTAATAAATTTTTAAATTATGAATCCAAATATAGAATCAATTTTTTAAATTTAAAAATAGGCAAGTTTCAGTATTAAATTTAAAATTAAACCAACAAAACAAAATAAATAATAGTTTTCTTAAAAAAATACATTTTTATTCCTAAAACTGAACTTATTCCAAAATAAGGTATAAGCTTGATTAAAATAAAATTAATTATAATATAAATATACATATATTATATAAGTTACTTTTAGATCAAATTTTAATTATAAATGTACTTTTAAATATAAAAAAATTAAAGTTTAATAAAAATTAGGCACCCAAATAAAATATTTTTATTTCTGAAATCACTTTTATGGAAAAAGTGGGAAACCAACTAGTTCAAAATACAGTAAAAGTTAAACCTCATGAGAAATTGTTAAGCCATTCCAGAACAAATTAAAGCGGTTAGAGTCTTTTACCTTAAATAGATGCCATTCGATGGAGGTAACCTCCATATCTGGGTTTTTCTTGATGAGATCCTCGAAGTGAAATGCCATCCTGTCCCATGTAACCACATGATCATCTAGGTTTGTTTTCCCCTCGTTGAATCCACGTATCAAAATCCTATTCTGTTTGTCTGTCTAAGATGATTGTTCTTCATTTAAATCAATGTTCAGCGGTCTTTCGAACATTCTATGAGCATCCTCCTCTGATACCTTGATCAGGAAAGAATCCTCTATCATTTCTTCATTAGAATACATGAGAATCTTCTGGATATTTTCTGATTCAGCATCCTCCTTAGTATTTCTCACTATTCAATGGAAAATCAATATTTTCATAAAATTCCCAAAAATTGACTCTAAGATAATTTTAATATGATTATTTCAAAAATTATATTATTTTCATAAAATACAATTTATAGAAGTTCTATATATTTACATTAATATTTACACATAAAAAAAATGAAACCCATTTGTGAAGAAAATGTATTTTTGATGAAAAAATGACTTTACTAAAAATTAAGTTCTTAATCACAAAAAATTAATTAATACATTAAATATGAGTTTTAAATGTATATATTTCAAAATGTGATTTTTACTATTCATTTTTTACAATTTTTAGACAAGGTTATAATAATCAAATAATGATATTTCATTATTTGTATTAGCTGAGCGTTGTGTGAAATGAAAGATAATGAAGAGGTTAAATTTAAAAAGAGACATACCATAAAATATTGGGGTGTTACACCATATCTATCTAATATCACCTTTAATTGATATAGATTCTCATAGTGATAAATGATTCAATGCACACCCATATGCTCATATTGCTTTAAAATATCATTGAACATAGAGGATAACATGAATTGTTGGACTTCCATAGCATTATCCATATTATTCAAATATATAGAAACTTCTTCCTTGTTGGCCTACTTGGAAATGTAATTAGGAATTGGGATTTCTATCATGCACAATTTCTTTTCATGGTGTTGTATAATATGAAATTTCCTATACAATTATTGGAAATTTGTTCTTATGATATGCTTATCCCTCTCAAGTATGGATCAAAGTGATATTTTTGTTATCATTTTTTTTCATTTCTAAAAATTAAGATAAGATATTTAGTGCTTTTTTAGTTTACAAAAATACACTAAAAAAATTAAAATGAATTAAATTCCATTAGTCTCCCACTATTTTCTAAAACATAATAGACCTCACAATCAATTTCAGACTATCTTGTTTCTTTGATATTCTATTGGAAAGGATCCATATTCCCCTTTTGATAACCGAGAAATGGGTCCATTAAGATATTTGAATAGTTTTAGCTAGGAATAACCTTCCAAATACATTAACTCATAGTTCTGTGATCCGTTGAGTGGACTCCAAAATCCTGAGATCTTGTTGTAATGATTTACTAAAAACATACCTCATAGTTACACCATTTCCTTCTTGGGGATTCAATAATTTATATAAATGAATTTAAGTTAACCCAAAACTCAAATCATAATGTTTCCATGAATATTGAAATCATCCCAACTTGGGTTCATCAAAACCTTTGAACTATGCGGTCATTTTAACTTACGTAGTGGAAGGCTATACTGACTTAATATTTTAGTTGAGTGGGTTTTTAGCCATTATGAATAAAGACTATTCTAAATATTAAATGCTTTATTATTAACCATATTTGATAAAATATTTATTCATAATATAGTTTTTTTGTTCCATCTTTCAAGATTGTTAATTCATTTATTAGTTGATTGAATAACATTCACAAACACAAATAATTATCCAGGTAAGTGATATAAATAAAATATAATTTAAATGATAATGTGATTATTTAATGGTTATTTTATCTATAGGATTATAAAATAATCCATGACCCTAGGGGAAACACACCTTGAACCGTAACTTGGATCATGTTCCAACATTCCTCTATTTCTCCCATTTATCACCTTGATTGGTTCTATATCATATCATTGACTTGGACCATATCCACTCCCATGGTAGATCCCTCTTAATATAAGATTTTACTCACTCAAAGATAAGGGGATCCAATGTATTGGATAAATGGGATTTATGTAAATGAAATCACATGCATGAAGGACCTTACATAATAAGGTAATGGTGTGAATTTTAGTCCATTGTTTTTTTTTTCAAAATAAATTAAAAGATATCAGTCACATTCAAAGTACTTATCTAATCTCATGATCATCCACACATCAACATGTAATGAGAATAAATTTTCAGTCTTTTTATCTATTAATTTGTTTCACTATTTAATTAAGATAATGGACCTTAGATTAATATAATTAATCCATTTAATCTTAATTTTGTCCTTGCATCCTTAAATTACCATCAACTATAATTTTATCCAAAATTAATTTCATTTAAATTTAATAAAGTACACAAGTGTACTTGTGGAAAACCTTGTTTTTTCATCAAAATTTAATCATAAAAATTAATTTAATATATAATCATTAATCCTATGATATGGCATGTATTGTCATATTAATGAAATAGTGATAACATAATCAATATGTTTGATTATACATTTAACAATTCTTTCCATGATAATTACATAACACTACCAGCATTATACTACACAACATGTAGTAATTTACACAGTGTGTACTTGTTTTCTACCCATGTACACAACAAATACCATGGGTATGGAAATGTTCCCTACCATTGAAGTGATTGATATAAAAAAAATTACTAGGAATACATGGAGTGTACTCTCATATTTCACATAATTTCATTCCCTATGACATGTATATGATACATGACACGCTTATGAAATCCCATGTACTATCAAGAAGAATATTCATGTAAATCATTAAATGATTACTAATTATGTTATCAAAATAAAGAAAATAATAATCAATTATTCCATATTATTAAAACAAATCTTTCTAATTAAAGGAAAATACAAAGTCATGAAATCAATCAAATATTAATAAATAATTATAAATTTAACTTGTGACAACTCTAATACCACTTGTAGGTTTCATCACAACAAAAGTTTCCTTTAAAGGTACGAAAAACTCATGTTTTTAGGCTTAAAATATGTGTAATAATTTCCTTACATGGTCATGATATCATGTCCAATGAAAATAGTAGACTAATAGACTAATTCAATACACCAGAACTAGAGAAAGATATATTCACATGTAATTTATAATTAATTTACATGTATATGAATAATTACCTAAACTTTTAATTATATATTCATTTATGATCCCATGGAATAGATCTTGTCACACTGTTGTTGCACTTTAGTATTTGTGTACAACATCCCCCTAGAGGAGATCTATATATGCACCATAAACTTTTTTCAATGATGTTGATTCATCATGTTCCATCATAGATGATCTTGACTACTTTTTTATTCATTGTTGATAGCAACAATTTTTTTCTCGAAGGGGGGGGGGGAACTCTTGGTGCTCTCTCGAGGAATTTAGAGATGAGAAAGAGAGGGATAGACATTTAACTCCTGATATCTCTCTAATATATATATATATATGTATACCTAGATATATATCCAGATATATCTACTAAGATATTTCTCTCTAAATATCTATAGATATCTTTCTAGAAACATATCACTTGGTATATATATATACATATCATTATATATATATATATATATATTGATATATCTCTAGATGCCTCTCTTATTCATTGTGCACAACCAGGAGTCCACTTTAAAAAAGTGTAATATTTTTTGATAAAATTTTATATAATTATAGAGTATATGGAGTGTAAAGACCCAAGCTTGATGTACATGGACATTACATTACTTTTGTGGAATACTTAATACATGAAAAAAACAGACTCCCAAAGAGCATATTAGTTTAATGTCTTTGGAAACTCGGAACATAATCTTCTAATCATGGTGAAAGATCTTTAAAATCTCCCATATAGATATTCCACTACAGTTTCTTACCTAAAACCTTTATTTATAGCATATTGAAAAAGAAAACATAAAAAGGATGAGATCAAATGCTCAGTAAGGGTAAAAATGGAGAACATAAAACAATCCCTAAACATTTGAACATAAGAACATGAACATAAAACATCAAAAATATGAGTAATTACATAAGTCTTGGTAGTGCATAAGGTATAGATCATAAAGGAACATTAACCATGATAAAATAGCATGGGAATAAAACATGTAATTGTGGAAACCATTAAGCACATGTTATGATTTCCATAGTAGCCAAGGCATTGCAGCCAAGACCATCATAGTGGACAAAGTCCATTACTGAACCGGGATTACTAGTTGTTCCAGCCCTGTATTATTGAACCAGATTTTACTTTTCATTCTAGCCATGTCTATCTCATGAGATATAAATCTTTACCCAATGAATTGGAGGGAGATATAGGTCCCACCCATCTCATAATGAAATCACTCTTATGTGTGCCACAATATAAACATAAATCATTCATTATAACCCAAAGAATAAAATGGGTTTCATAAACATCATCCCATCATAACATAATCCATATAAAACAAATGGATATCATTTCATCATAAGAAAAGTGAAACCATGTAAATTATAGAGACATTATTCTTGAAACATACACATATGAAATAATGTCATCTTAGATGGAAAATGGTTTTGATAAAACACTTGAAATGAATTCTTGAGGAAAATATCCTTTCTTCTTCAAAATAATTTTCTTTTCACAAAATTCCATGAAATTTTAAAAGAAAGGGAATTTGTTAAAAATATTCAAGAAATATTTTAGAGTAAGATTCAAGTAAATAAGGCGTTATGAAACTGTAAAAATTTGTTCATTCCATATAAGTTAAAAAAACATTCTCCTAGTACTTTAACAGAAAAGTCAAAAAGTACCACGTATGATAAAAAAAGAAAGATTCCATCCATAACACAAAGTAAAAGTCAAATAGGGGTAAAACTAACTTTAAAAATACAAGGCTAAATATTAAAAACTTTATGAAATACATTTTTATGGACATGGATGAAAAATATAACCCCAGTAAATACTTACGGATAAGCAATCTCGGATAAAAATGAAATTGCAAAATTATCCCTTACCTTATGTACAATTTCTTCTGTTTGTGTTTGAGACCCCTGTATAGTGGGTTTAAACATATTATTAACTTCTAACAGAACCTTAATAATATTTATGTTATCATATATTATTCACTTACGACTCTTTATTACCTATTCATTTGTCAATTCCATGTTAAAGTAGCATTTAGGGTAAAATCGTTTCATTTATCATCCGTGTTTTGACTTTTAATTATTAGTATGATTACTTAGATCATGATTACTTACTTCCAGAATGTAAAACATGATTTATATATAATATATATTCATAATATACATATATATATATATAATATATTGATAAACGGAAAGAAATACACCATTCGTGGAGACGGTAGGCCGCACGTACGCCTGAACGTTGTTTTTGTTTCCTTATTAAATTGAATGGAAGTAAGTAAATAACATATAAATAAATCCAGAATCATTAATATGTCATATATTTCATTATTATTTATTATATATACTTTATAATCATTATTGAATGGTTAACTTTGAGAATGAATCTCATAGTGTCGTGGAGACGGTAATCCGTACATACGCACGAGCGATGATATCATTCCCATAATTATTGAATGGAATTATAGTGGATGATATAGTATCTCAGAATTAGTATCATGTTATAATAACCATATATAGTTATTCTTTACACCATTATACCCATCCAAGTAAGGTGGTGGTGGAAAAATAGATTACACCACAGCGTGGAGACGGTATTTCGTACGTACGCACGTGCGGTGATTTCATTTTCTGTAGGATGGGTAGAAGGTGAAATAGGATTGGTTAATATTTATAATAACATATCATTATATGAGTGATACTGATGTTATTAATTTATTATGAAACAATAAAATAAGAGGAAGTAGAAGAAGAAATGAATTTGAAACAATCGGTAAAGGATATTACCTCTTCTTCGACATGCCTCTTCTAAACCTCCTCTAAGGGCACTAAAGTTGGTCTTTGAAGAAGACAAGGACCTCTAGAATATTTCTATGGAAGGGGAGAAGATAAATTTGTAGGATTTTTCCGAGCATGAATCATCAAAATGGTGTGAAGAAGAGAGGGATGAGGTGCCTTTTTATAAGAGAAGTGAGGGGCACTTTTGGAAACCTCAAAAATATTAATTAATAATAAAATAAAACCCCACTTAAAAACATCAAAAGTGACTCAAATTCAGATATGAGGTAAGATATGGTTGTAATCTCATCAACCAATCAAATTTAGACATGTTGGAAATTATTTTAAACCTTATTAATTTGATTTATCCTTATTTAATTTATTTAATCTTATTTGTGGTAATAATATTCTAAATTTTAAATTGTTATAAATACATACTTATATGTGGTAAATTTCCCATAATTTGATACTTTATAAACTTTTAGACCATATAATTTTCAATTTTTAATTTTTTTTATATATTGTTGTGATTTTTAATTGGTTTAATAATATGTTATTTTTATAAAATACCAATAGTGTAAATTTTGACACTATTCATTTATTTGAATTTAAATAAAATACACAAAGAGAATATATTTGAAAAAAAATATTTAATAGATTCCTAACATGTCATATTAATCTATAAAATTCGTGGAGAATGTTAATTAGTTCATATAATATTTATTTTAGTATTTTTAAAACCATTTATTTGATATTTCACTTAATAAAATAATTACTACTACATTTGTGTATAAATATTTAATATACTTATTTGTTGCATAAAAATTAAAAATAAAATCCTATGATGAATATAAATCTAATATATTTCATAATAATACTTTTAGTCAAATTTTTCTTCTAAAACACCCAACTTTAAAATGATATATTTATTAAATTATGAAGGTGATAACTTTGACATCATTTAAAATAAAAAACTATATATGTCATAATCTCTTTTATAAAGCTCCAAGTGGTCAAAAAATCGAATTTTGGATGATTATGCTTCATATGTACATGAACAATATGTTTTGGTCAGGTTTTTCTGTTTTTTATGGGTATTATTATTCTAATAAAAACTATATTATTGATTTTTCAATAAATAAATAATTTATGCATCATTAATGTATAAGCTATTAAGGTAATTATATATTCCTTAAAAATTATAAATAAATTACCATTATAAAGAAAAAAATTAGCTTTAAAATGAGTATTTATAACCGAATTTATATTCTGTATAACCTTATATTAAAAAAATGTAATTATTAAAGTTTGAGTGAGACATATTTCACTTTCATTTAAATAAAATAATTTAAATGTATTAATCACATACAAGTGGTTTCTAATAGATACTATTTTGACTCATGTATATTTTAGGATGAAATATAATCATCCAATTATATTAAGACAAGTGTTAGGGTAATTTTATAATATTATTTTTACCTTTAATCACCTAATTTACCTTTAATTGTGGTAAATAAAATTTACTGTAGTTACTATTCATAATGCACAAAAATAAAAAGTAACCTATTAACATAATTTGGACCTAATGATTACAAATATGGAATCTATTTTTTCAAATTCAAAACACAGAAGTTGCATTAATTAATTTAAAAATAATCTCGTTGTAAAAAAACGGGGTTTTGTTTAAAACGTTGCAAAAGAATGAATTAATTTAACCTACGAATGCAATGTAAAATCAATGCAAATGATATACATTATATTAAATGTTGAAAATATATTCTATTTATACTTTAAAATAATTTAATATTATAATTTAACCATATAAATTATCTCGATGAAAAAAGTTGTTTTTAAGTAAAATTTAGCGTCTTTTTACTATTCATCAAAATAAGAACGTTTGTCAGAAAAATATCAAAACCTTATCCAATGTAAGTTTTTATATCCTGGTTCAAAAGAAGAAGTTTATTTTGTAAAATTGAACTTATAAACATGTCAAAAATTATATTTAAAATGGTTGTGCCATCAAAAGGCGGCAAAACTGCATTTTTTGAAAAATACATCTTTTATCCGAAAAACTGATTTTGTTCACATACCTCATTCTAGAAAATGTGTATGATAAATTATAATGTTATAAAATTCAAAATGCAGTTAATACTATTCATAAAGGCTAGTTCATAATAATATTATGACAATATATCGTTGTTTAGTGAAACTTGGTATTGCGTACAACACACGCTATTGAGGAAAGTCACTCTTGCATGCAACATAAGACAAGAATAATGTTTGCGTATAATACAAGAAAACATGGTGTTGTGTATAGTGAAATCTAATCTTCATGTAGCATACAACACAAGACATCAAAGAAATTGAAAATAATATTTCTCATAAAATCTTGGGGTGTTACATTCTACCTCCCTTAAAATGAATTTTGCCCTCTCGAAATTCATAGAGGGTTATAAATCATTTAATACATGATAGTTTATTTCATATAAACCAACATTGTAAAAAGAAATACTAAAACTTAATTTTAAAAAGTAAATTAAGAAACGTAACGGTTACCCAAAAAAACTCATCATTGGGTTTCCACATAGGAGAAAATAGGTGAAAACATGGATATGGAAGAGAAATCTAACCATCAAGATCTGATGGAGAGTGGTAGAGAACATGGATATGAAAAATCCAATAATCAAAAAGCCATAAATTTGTGATGATCTAAGGTACCATTTGATTCATCAGATATGAGGGCACAAGGAAAATATTTTTTTGTTTTCAATATCATTTCTCTAATGTTGAAGAATATTTGAATTAAAATAAATACTTACTTGATTTTGGTACAATCTCACTGTTGTTCATGCCTTGAACAATTTCCACTTCATCTCTTAAAGAAACGAAGTTGAATTTGTCATTCGTGAAGTGTTAGCAGATCATAAGATAGAATGATAGGTCATTCCATCTATCTCAATCACAAAAATGTTAGCACAAGTTATTAAATATACATAAGTCCATCTATGCTGAGATTAATCATATACGGTTCCTAAAATGAACTTATAATTCATCTATCATACCGTTTAATAAAATAAAACTAATTTCTTCAATCCAGGGACTTCTTGTAGTCCAGTGGTAGGCGGTAAAGGCCTGTCACACTTCGGTTGTGGGTTCGATTCCCACATCCATGTCCGACATGATGGGTTGTCGCCCGTCCTACAGGTTGTCCTTTTTCTAAAACTATACTATTATAACATTTCAGAAATAATATTGCAAAAAGGTTCTATCCTTTAACAATATTATCTTATTTCCAACATAAACCATTTCAAATATTTTGACTTATCCAAAATACTTCTATCCAAGCTCATAGTATACAGAAAATGATTATTAGAAATGTCATCAACCAAGCACGTGAATACCATCATATATCCCCCGTATATCATAAGATATATCTTGTTGTCACATTCCAAACATGTGAATAACTTAATCATGTATTCTCTTGACACATGAATTACCATAGTACATTACTAAAAATATGAATAATGTCAAAAGTTAACTCTTTCCACATACCAAAATCCCAAAAATTATATATACTCAAACCATGAAATCATTTTGTCCTTATATTAGTAATGATCTCATTAATAACATCAAATGTTTTATTTTCTCATGATCCATTCATTATGCGCATATCATCTGCTTTCCAAAAATATTACAATCACTTTTCATGGTTATTGGTACCATATTCTTAAGGAAAACCACAATGGACCAATACATAGATATTCCAATATACCATAAAATTACCTCAACAACATTATTCTTGAATACCAATACATAAACACTTCAATCCATCCTATTCAATGATTGTCATGGAATAAGTCCTTCCTTGATTTAGAAGTAACCTCTTAGGTCAGGGCATTGAGTTGGGTAATTCCCATGTTCTCAACAGATATGACATTGAACTCCATAACATTCTGTCACTCTATGACCTTTCTCCCCACACAAATAACATCTTCCCCTATATTTGATGTGTTCATCAAGGTTCTTCTTCCCTTCTTTAGAAATTTCAATCTTCCTTTCCCTATTCTCCTCACCATGAGAACATTCATAAAATTACGTCTTCATCTTATTTGATGAATTAGGAATACAAATAAAGTTCACATTGTTAATCATATATTGTGATGACCGATTCCGCATAATCAAAATGTCTTTCTTTCGAGGCATTACGCAATTTCATTTCTCATAGTCACCAATTTTTCCATTGGATTCAATGTTGACCCAATTCCTTCTTTTTCCCTCAATTGAAAAAAACCAAAAACCATGGTGTAAGAAACAGATAAAATAACGAGGAACCACATAATCATAAAAATTATAACTTATCACACATTCTTTAATCCATTACACCTTAGTTTCACCCTATTTTATTCATGATCGTCAACATAATTCTAGGACTGTAATCTAGAGTTATACTAAACCTTAGGGAAATCCCTAGACATACCATAGAAATATATCTAGGGATCTCACTAAAGTTTTTGCATCCTAGTTTCCAAATATTAACTAAACATTCGCTCTGATACCAACTGTAAATACCCAAGATTAACGTACATGTACATTACATTACTTTTATGGAATACTTAATACATGACCAAAAAAGATGCCTAAAGACCGTATTATTTTAGTTTCTTTGGAAACACGGATCATAATCTTCTCATCATGGTGAAGGATCTTCAACATCTACCATAAAGATCTTCTCCTTTGGTTTTATTACCTAAAACCTTTATTTATATCCTAGGGAAAAGCAAACATAAAAAGGGTGAGCTAAAATGCTAAGTAAGGGTAAAAATGGAGAACATAAAACAATCCCTAAGCATTTGAACGTAATAACATGAACATAAAACCTCAAAATCATGATTAATGTCATAAGTCTTGGTAGTGCGTAAGGCATAGATCATAAAGGAACATTAACATTGATAAAATAGTATGGGAATAAAACATGTAATTTTGTAAACCATTAAGCCCATGTTATGATTTCCATAGTAGCCAAGGCATTGCTGCCAATACCATCATAGTGGACAAAGTCCATTACTGAATCGGGATTACTTGTCGTTCCAGCTCTATATTACTGAACCGGATTTTACTTATTGTTCCAGCCATGTCTATCTCATGGGATATAAATATTTACCCAATGAATTGGAGGGAGATATAGCTCCCACCCATCTCATAATGAAATCATTCTTATGTGTGCCACAACATAAACATAAATCATTCATCATAACCCAAAGAATAAAATGGGTTTCATAAACATCATCCCATCATAACATAATCAATATAAAACAAATGGATATCATTTCATCATAATAAAAGTGAAACCATGTAAATCATAGAGACATTATACTTGAAACATACACATATGAAATAATTTCATCTTATATGGGAAATGGTTTTGATAAAACACTTGAAATGAAATCTTGAAGAAAATATCCTTTCTTCTTCAAAATCATTTTCTTTTCACAAAATTCCATGAAATTTTAAAAGAAAAGGATTTTTTTGAAAATATTCATGAAATATTATAGAGTAATATTCATTAAAAAAAGGCCTTATGAAACCGTAAAAATTCGTTCATGCCATATAAGTTAAAAAACATTCTCCTTGTACTTTTAACAAAAAGTCAAAAAGTACCACGTATGCTAAACAAAAGAAATATTCCATCCATAACACTAAGTAAAAGTCAAAGAGGGGTAAAAATGACTTTAAAAATACATGGAATAATATTAAACACTTTATGAAAACCATTTTTATGGACATGGAAGAAAAAAAATAACCCCAGTAAATACTTATGTATAAGCAATCTCTTAGAAAAATGAGATTGCAAAATTTTCCCTTACCTTATGTCTAATTTCTTCTTTATGTGTCAGGGACCCCTGTATAGTGGGTTTAAACATATTATTAACTTGTAACATAACCATAATAATATTTATGTTATCATATATTATTCACTTACGACTTTATATTACCCGTTCATTTGTCAATTCCATGTTAAAGTAGCATTTTGGGTAAAATTGTTTCATTTATCATCTGTGTCTTGACTTGTAATTATTCATATGATTACATAGATCATGATTACATACTTCCATAATTTAAAATATTATTTATATATAATATATATTCAGAATATACATATATATAATAGATCGATAAATGGAAAGAAATACACCGTTCATGGTGACAGTAGGCCATACGTACGTATGAACATTGTTTTTTTTCTTTTTAAATTGAATGGAAGTAAATAAATAACATATACATAAATACAGTATCATTAATGTGTCATATATTTCATGATTATTTATTACAAATACTTTATAATCATTCTTTAATGGTTAACTTGGATAATGAATCTAATCGCACCGTGGAGACGGTAATCCGTACGTACGCACGAGCGATGATATCGTTCCCATAATTTATGAATGGAATTAGAGTGGATGATATAATATCTCAGAATTTGTATAATGTTATAATAACCACATATAGTTATTATTTACACCATTATAAACATCCAATTAAGGTTGTGGTGGAAAAACAGATTACACCACGGTGTGGAGACGGTATTCAGTACGTACGCACGCGCGGTGATTTCGTTTTCCGTAGGATGGGTAGAAGGTGAAATAGGGTTGGTTCATATTTATAATAACATATAAGTATATTATTGATACTGATGTTATTACTTTATTATGAAAAAAAAGAAGAGGAAGTATAAGAATAAATGAATTTGAAAGAATCGGTAAAGGATATTACCTCTTCTTCAACGCGCTTTTTCTAAACCTCCTCACAGGGCACTAAAGTTGGTCTTTGAAGAAGAACAGTACCTCTAGAATGTTTATAGGTAAGTGAAGAAGATAAATGGTCAGGGTTTGTCCGATCTTGAAGGCTCAAAATGGTGTGAAGAGGAGATGGATGAGGTGCCCTTTTATAAGAAAAGAGAGGGGCACTTTTGGAAACCTCAAAAATATTAATTAATAATAAAATAAATCCCCCTTAAACACTTAAAAAGTGAAAAAAAATACAGATATGAGGTAATATAGGGTTGTAATATCATCAACCAATCAAATTTATACATGTCGGAAAATTATTTTTAACCTTATCAATTTGATTTATCCTTATTTAATTTATTTAATCTTATTTGTGGTAATAATATTCTAAATTTTTAATTGTTATAAATACATACTTATATGTGGTTAATTTTCCATAATTAGATACTTTATAACCTTCTAGACCATATAATTTTTAATTTTTAATTTTTTTAAATATTTTTGTTATTTTTAAATAATTGAATAATATGTTATTTTTATAAAATTCCAATAGTTTACATTTTGACACTATTCATTTATTTGAATTTAAATAAAATACACACTGAGAATATATTCTAAAAAATATTAAATAGGTTTCTAACATTTCATATTATTCTAGAAAATTCGTGGAGAATGTTAATTAGTTCATATAATATTTATTTTAATATTTTTAAAACCATTTATTTGATATTTCTCTTAATAAAATAATTACTACAACATTTTTGTATAATTATTTAATATACTCATTTGTTGCATAAAAAATAAAACTAAAATACTATGATTAATATAAATCTAATATCTTTCATAAGATTACTTTTAGTCGAATTTGTCTTCTAAAACACCTAACCTTTAAAATGATATATTTATTAAATTATGAAGGTGACAACTTTGACATCATTTAAAATAAAAAACTATAAATGTCATAATCGCTTTTATAAAGAAACAAATAGTAAAAAATTAGACCTTTGGATGCTTATGGTTCCTATGTACACGACCAATATGTTTTGGTCAGGTTTCTAGGCTTTTTATGAGTATTATTAATCTAATAAAAACTATATTATTGATTTTTCACTAAATAAATAATTTATGCATCATTAATGTGTAAGCTATTAAGGTAATTATATATTTCTTAAAAATTACAAATAAATCACCATGATAAATAAAAACATTTTAGCTTTCAAATTAGTATTTATAACCGAATTTATATTCTGTATAACCATGTATTAAAAACAATTTAATTATTAAAGTTTGAGTGATACATATTTCACTTTCATTTAAATAAAATAAATTAAAGGTCTTAATCACATACAAGTTGTTTCAAATAGATACCATTTCTACCCAAGTATATTTTAGGACAAAATATAATCATCCAATTATATTAATACAAGTGGCAGGGTAATTTAATAATATTATTTTTACCATTAATTACCAAATTTACCTTCAACTTTGGTAAATAAAATTTACCGTAGTTACTATTCATAATGCCCAAAAATAAAAAGTATCATATTAACATAATTTGGACCTACTGATTCCAAATATGGAATCCATTTTTTCAAATTAAAAACACAAAAGTTTCAGTAATTAATTTTCTATTAATCTCATTGTCGAAAAAATGGGTTTTTGTTTAAAACATTGCAAAAGATTGAATTGATTTAACCTACGAATTCAATGTAAAATCAATGATAATGACATAAATTATATTAAATTATAAGAATATATTCTATTTATACTTTAAAACACTTTACTTTTATAATTTAACCATATAAATTATCTCGATGAAAAAAGTTGTTTTTAAGTAAAATTTAGTGTGTTTTTACTATTCATCAAATTAAGAACGTTGTCAGAAAAATATCAAAACATTATCCAATGTAAATTTTTATATAATCATTTAAAATAAGAAGTTTATTTTGTAAAATTGAACTTATAAACTTGTCCAAAATTATATTTAAAATGGGTGCGCCATCAAAAGGAGGTAAAACTGCATTTTTTGAAAAATACTTCTTTTATCCGAAAAATTGATTTTTTTCTCATACCTCATTCTAGAAAATTTGTAAGATGAGTTATAATGATATAAAATTCAAAATTTGGTTAATAATATTTATAATGGATAGTTCATAATAATATTAAAATAATATATCGTTGTTTAGGGAAACTCAGTATTGCGTACAACACACGCTATTGAGGAAGGTCGCTCTTGCATGCAACACAAGCCAAGAATAGTGTTTGCGTATACTACAAGATTATATGGTGTTGTGTATATTGAAATATAACCATGGTGTAGCTTACAACACAAGACATCAAAGAAATTACAAATAATATTTCTCATAAAATCTTGGGGTGTTACATGGAGAGTTTCTCTATCAAAACTGGAGAGTCTCTCTCCCTTATACATAGAGGTTTCTCTAGAAAAAAAGGGTTTGAAGACTATATTATTTCTCATTATTAGTTATTTGTAGATTTTGGTGGTGGTTGGAGTCACCTAAGTGATTCACAATAGGCCGTTAGTGCCTTGAAGGAGAATTTTTTTGATGGGTACTTGATGATGGTGACTAGTGAGATAATTACGGTGGGAGAGACTTTGGCTTATGATGATGCCTTGAAAGAGGTGGTCACGAACACAAGAGGGTTTTAGTCTCAATTACCCTCAAATAAGGGAATGATGGGGAGGTTCTCAAGATATGAGGTGGTCTTGGCACACAGGCTACACTGACGGTGACCTTGCTATGCGACTGGAGTCAGACGCATGAAGGTGAGATTGTTAGGCTTGTTTTCCTTTGGTGTTGGAAGGAATCAAAGGAATCCCTATCTGATGGTGGGGATTTTGGTCAGGCTTTTTCTAGCGACGGATGAATGGAGCGTGTCAGGGATCTGAGATCTTAGTGGAAGTAGCAATGCATGTAATGGGAACCTTTCTAGAGATTCTGGTTCTTGGTTTGTGATGTTGGTCTCTAAGAAGTGGGGTGCATGCTTGCATTTTCCGCCTCAGGTATCATGGTTTATGGTGATGAGAATTAAACATTGTATTTCATGGTTTTGAAGAAAAATTATTGGGGGGATTCCTGGTGTGGGATTTCATCCTTGTGGTGGTTATTCAACTTGTGATAGAGGGCCGGATGTGACGGTGGCTGGTGACGGTGGGGTTACACCTTGTGCTGATGAGCCAAAGCAACATACAAGATGTCTGTGTTGGCTAGTGACATATTACAAGGGAAATAGCTGGAAATTATGGAAACAAATCGTGACTCCTTGGGGGTTTCAATGACATCAGGGGTGTAATTTTATTATTACCTCGGGTGGGGAGACAACTTCGGGATGGATGACCTCAGGAGGCGTTTTCGGCAATCTTAGTTGATTTTGGGCCAACCTTTTGAGTTTGTAGTTGGGTGATGCATGTGCGGGTCCTTGGGTCTTTAGAATGTGGGAATTTGGATCCAAATAATGGATTTACAGATCAGGTTGTTGGTCTTTAGACAATTAGGTGTTTTTAGTGGCATTGTTCTTCCATTTTTTGGGTTTAGTAGTGCTTTTAGTGTCACATGTGTGTTGTGTTTCATTGTATTTCTATTTTCTTAAATAAAATTTTAGGACCAATATCAATCGATTCCTTAACTTTAATGGGATATATAATTAGATATCTATTAGGTAAGGTTTAGGGATGCAAAATTTCACACAATCCCTTAACTATTTCTAATATTCTTAATTGGCCCCATGTTAATTAATATTATTATTATTATTATTAATCACTTTATATTTGAAACACCTTTAGAATATAAATAAATATCAATTATTTATAACTCGTCCATTAAACTCAGCCTGCTTTCCCATTCCAATATTAATCAATCCTCAAATAATAACTATTTAATTAAATAAATTTCACTTTATTATTTATATGATAAATATAATAAATATTATATTGTCAAAACATGAAAACTAATATGTATTTTTTAATATTTTACTCAGTTTATTTTTTTGAATAAATTTCAATTAAATTTTTGTGATCAACCAAACCTGAATAAATATTATTTATTCCAACATATTAAATTAATTACATGAATTTAATGAAGATTGTAGATACACTTTGGGTGTGACCCTTCTTGGCCTCATTCTTAGTGGAATTAGTAATAATCACCTAAAGTCTATGGTTAGCATCTAGAAACATGACAAGACACACATAGTGAAAGAAGTTAATGTAGCAATGACAGCCAACCTTCTACGAATGATTACTATTTATATACTCTTTTTATCATGATAAATCTAATCAAGAAGGTTGCATGTTGATTCCATCAATATATATATACACTTTATTTTTCTTTATTTTAATTTCTGTAAATAAAATTGTCCATCGAACACTAAATCCATATCTTTACGACGGTATATCAATTTCATCAAATTCCATGAGAAATCAACATCCATTATAGGATAGAAGGGATAAATCCTTTCTCAAATTATCCATTAATATAATATCACCCATGACTCACCAAATCTACCCTACCTAGGTAAGAACATTTTTCGTCCTGGTTTTCATCAATACATCAAAGTGAAAAAGTCATGATATCCATTAATTATAATCTTAAAGTCTAAATATTAATAGCCATTTCCACATGTATGAATATCCAATGAAACATAGAAATGTGGATTTACTATTTGATGGATCCATTCTCATAACCTGGTATCTTATAGATTATCAATGTTTAACTCTATTATAAGGTGTATCAATGTATTATGAGCCTCCTACACTTAATACCATGTATCTTCTATTTCCCGTTAAACAATATAATCCATCCAAATAAAAATATTCCTGAATAATTTCATCGAACCTATAGGTTCTCATTATAGAAGGTAACTACTATATCATTTTAGTGTGACATATATTCTTAGGACATTATCAAATAAAAATATAATTTAGAGAAATGATAATAATTTGAGAAGAAGACCTAATTAAAAATGTGTAATTGTGTAATAAAGAAGTTGGTTTTAAGGAACCAACACTGAAAAGGACCAGTCTTATTAGGGGCTTGAACTGGTAGTACATGTTGTTATAACACGTTAGCTCTAGGTATCTAACTCCAACAATGATCACTCTTAGTAGGCACTTGCACTGATACCAGATGTTGGACGAAAATGATAAGATTTTTCACTAAAAGAAGGGCCAGAGGTGGGGTGAGTCATAGTCTAAAGAAAACTACTAGTTTTAATCCACTCAAGAGTTTAGTATCATGTATATCGGTATGTTCAAATATACTTAGATTCATAATGTGAAAATGAAATAAAAATTTCATACATTGGAAATTAAAACAATATAGCAGAATATAAAATATTCAAATGTTATACAGAATTGTAATTAAATAGTCATAATGAGTAGTAAAAGAAAATAGAATAATACAATAAAAAATATAGACATTTTAATTAATGTAATAATTATACTAGAATAGTACAACAAAAAATAGAAACAATGAAAAAATTTCATGACAAAAATATAGGTTATTACAAAAAAGGATATTATTACCAAATCTAATTCCAATTAAGGAACCCAGTTCTTTTAAACCTATAATGCATGGGCTTCATAACATGAACCAAGGTCTCACTATTTCAATCCTAAAATTCCCTTGACTTGGAACCTTTTTAATGGTTTTTGGTAGTTCAATCCAAAACTTCTCAATTAGTCGACTAACAAAATGTACACACTTGGACTTCTTCCAACAACCCATTTGGAAGAAACCTAGTTTCATTGCCTTAGAATCCCCTTGATCGACATGATTGGAAAAATAATAGCTTACAAAACCCAAAATCTCATCAATCTTATAGATTTAGAAATAAAGAAATATATAATCTATAAACTAATATCCATACTAGGAGAACCTCACAAAATGATTGATCTGAGTTCACACTAAAATATAACAATAAGAGTAAGTTATTAGAAGGAAATAATATGTTGTACAACAACTTTTCTTTAGAGTAGTTAGAATTTTTTTCCATTTGTGTCTTCCAATCCATGAATCCTTGGTTTATACATGTAAAAAGAGTACAATAAACATCAATGGATAAATTCCAAGAAATTTGGATATCGTTGAAAATACATCTAAAGAATATTTATATGATCTGTTTGAATAACTTATATCTTCCTATCTATGTCAAATAACCAAAACAATGTGTGGGATAAGTAACATTAAAGGTTATTTCATGAATATGTTCATTAAATAATTGGTAAACACAATTTATACATCACAATAAGAAATAAACTAAAAATTGAAGTTATATAAAAAACTCTATAAGATTGTATTGTGACTTTAAAAACCAACAATAAAAGTGACTCTTCTACTCAACATGATTATCAGGACTAAATAAGTAATCCATAAATATTTTTTCTCATTATATTTATAGTGGAATCATGGGTCACAAGGGTTTCTTATGTTCAATTTTGTTTTACTTTTAGATTAAGACTTATATAATTACTGTCTTATACATCACGAGTATAGACTTGTAGGTAGGTATTTATAGGAAATCATGACATAATGTTGTTTTCTAGTATAGATTAGTTATTATTGGAATTATATATATATTTATTTTAATTTAAACATAAAAAATAATTATATAGTGTTTCCATAATTATTAATTAGTGATGATTAGATTAATATAAACATTAAAATTATTCATTTGAGTATGAAATTTACTATATTATTCTTGTTAACCAGATATTCATTCATATACCTAAAATGTTGAATTTAAAAACCATTGCTTTATATTTTAATTTGAATAAAAACATGATAAATGGTAATTAAATAGAGAGGTAATGGGGTGATTTAGATCCATTATTGTTCATGAATTGATATATATTTTTTCATTATTTATTATTGTAATTAACATGTTTTTATACATTTTTTTTATGTTAATGATAATTATACACATGTTAGGATTTTTATTGATCCTAAATTCCTAATGGGAATTACTCTGTTATTAGATGATCGTGGGTCGGTATTTCTTTATCAAGAATTCACTTAAAATTATGTTATAAAAAACATCCAATCTCATGATCCTATAACCTATCAGGGTGATGTCAAATCATCAGAATCAAATAAATTGATTAAATGCATCTATTCCACCATTGAATTCATTAAAACCAGTAAGTAAAACAAATATAAATTGAAAACATTTATGAATAAATGGTTTTATATTTTTGTTTTGTGGGATTTAATGGTATAAACCAAGAAGTATTAAAGATTAACATGGAAAGGCTTTCAAGAGATTTTATATTTGTAATTTTACCCTAATAATATCTATTAGATTAAGGATCCGGAAGACATATACCTCAAGTAAGGGGTGATGATAGTTATGGATCACAATACCAACTTCACTGATCTGATCAATTGTTACCCTTTCTTGAGTAGGGATGAGGAATATAAATCTTAATGTTTTGAGATAGGTTTAAAAAACATATAGATACTCATGATTCTATTCAATCCATCTAAATTATTAGAGTTCTTTAAGAAATCTATTTTGGTTGAAATGGGTTCCGTGAGAATTTAGGAAACTATTTGTTTATTTTTTTTATGGAATAACTTGGTGACATTATAGTGGATAAAAGTGGTTCTAGGAAGAGATGATCTATATTAAATCATTATAGGGATGTTATGATGGAATCTATCCTCATTATCCTAGATTTATGATACCTATTGTTTGATTTTAGTAGTTTGTAATTACAAGACACACTAAATATAATTTAACATATGATACAATGAAATGTCAGTCGAGTGGCTAGTATGATCATCTATGTATGTTTTTTATGAAAACCAGTAAAAACGTTCAGGAAAATGACCATAGAAAACCCCAGAAACTCATATAAAAAATATTAATGACCCAAACTAATATGGACCATGAATTTATTAAGAAACATGAAAGAAATGAAATTATGTGTTACAAGGGGTTTTACTAATAAGGGAGTGTGTCACACCCTACATTTATATATCAGCTAAGGATAAAAATATGTCAGATATCAGGAAGGGCCGCATATAGTGAATCTATATGGTATCATTCTTTAACAATGGATATTAAACATTACTAGCATCCCTATATGCATTTGATACCATTAGGTTTATGTGGGTAGTGTTTTAAATACATTTAATCCAATAATGAAACACTTTCCATTGAACATTTTTGGTTCTGGCCCCTATATCCTCAACGACCATTTTTGAATCTAATTCAATACATAGATATATCCATTCACGAAGCATATCATGCTTAAAAACATTTATTATATCCCAAATATGATATTCATATGAAATTCGATTTCCAATACATTGGAAGAATCAAGCCTTAACAAAGACATGATGGGTGTGTATAACACCACCACACCTCAAGGGAACCAGCATGCTAGAAAGTGAACCATCAACATTCACCTAAATCCATGGATTGATCAAGGGAATCTAATGAATGTATTTCAATAAAAGAGTCATTATTTCCTTGTTATAACACTAATAATCTATAGAATTTTGACATCATAAAATATTTTTTCATGGAACCTATTTTCATGTGGGATGATGAAAAAATATATCGATGAATAGACATAATCCCCACATGAAGGTAGGGGGTGATAATCAAATATGGCTACATTATTTTCTATCTAGATGTGTGAAATAATAGAGCCTATAGCTATGAATAGAAGGTTTCGCACATTCTCACTATGTATATTTGTGGTGATAGAAATCAATAAGTCCTCCAGATGATTTCCTATGAAAATGTTGCTTCCATAAAATCCTTGTATGTAGTCCCAAAGCATATAAATAAAAATAAAATTTGTAAAAAATTGATTAATATTTCCCACATACCCCATGAAAAGGTGATAGGATGAAGCCATCTAGATCTCAAACATTTTAATAAAGTCATGGGTAGGAATCCTTTCTCTTTAATTTTCCCAAATAAGTTGTAGTATTGAATGATGAAGGAATTGGGACTGAAATTCCATTAGCCATGAAGGGGTGCTGAAATTACCTTAAGTATTTAATTTATAAAATTCTCTCACATTTAATTTACTATATTTTTTTGGGTTCTATATGAGAGTGCCCACATCGTCAAAGGAATGCCTCTATAACCCAAGTGAGATGAGAGGATGGTCAATCAGGTCATGAATGGTGCTACTAGAGATAAAACCATCAATGAATAGATGCTAACTATTGGGAGGGAAAACCATGCATTCAACCAATGGATTTCCAAGCCAATGGGTGGTCCAAATACTGAGGTTGGATAGCATGAAAACCAAAAAAAATTATTTTACCATTAGATCATTTAAAGAGTTCCTAATAGAAGGCCAAACTAATTATTCAAGGCAATATAAATACCCATTCATAAATTTTGTGGTGAACCCATTGAAAAGAATCTCAAGAGAATGATAATTATAGGTCCTAATATTCTAGGATTATTTGGTAATAAGTGCATCAATAAATATTATGAGATTCTTGATGCCATGTCCCCATATATCTATGGTTTGGATTCATTGTTTCCTCTTCACATTTATGAGTTTTATTTCATGAATTGATCAAGTACAAATAAAATTATTCGTCATAATTTAAATATTTCTTATGAGGATTCAAATCCATATGTACAGAGAGATGGTGTATAAAAATTTAGTGGTGATTTCTGAATTGAACATGAAAAATCTCCCTACATGGGGCATAAAATTTTCTTTCCACCTTTCTAGTTAGTGGTAAATTTTAGAAAGAATGTACTCAAGGTAATAGTATCTGACTTTACACTTGAAAGAAGAGAGTCAAGGTAAATAAATGTAAGTTCCCCCTCTTCAATACAAGGGTTATAGTAATAATATTTTTCCTTAACATTAATACACCATTTTCCAAGGATGATGAAGGATTTATTTAAGAAAATAGATTTCCTAGACACTTCCTCATAGTGTCCAAATATAGTTTTTATGGTAGAAATGGATGGAGTATAATTTCATCAACACAGATAAAGTGAGAGGTTTTGAACATACATCATCCATCCTTGATCCATTTATAAATACCGATATTTATAATATCATTAATGTATATACTTAATTAATCTTCAGCCCCGGAGAAAGGAAGGCATGATAGGGTATCTTCTTGCCCAAAACCCTGAGATAATTGGAAAAATAATTTGGGTGATCAATTAATAATAATGGAAATATTTACAGTATTAAGAGTGGGGATGATATATCTAATATAAAATGTAGAAAAGGCATATTTTTTTAATACAACCGTAATGACACTATTTAAGGGTGTAAAAAGATTTGGATATGTAAATATTAAGGGAAAAGTTCCCAAAAAAATTCCTCTTCATTAGGTTGAAGCTATTTGAAGTAGTGAAAAGAATACTTTGGATGCTATTTCTAAGGAAAAACTAGACTAATTTAGGGTTATGATGTCTCTACCCACGCACCCCATTCTAGACACACTACGTTTTCTAATTAATTTTAGAATGGTGTTCCCAATTTCACCTGACTTGAAGTTACTAATTTCTATGGATGTTCCCTTCATGGTTATAAGTTAAATGAAGTTGGAATTGAGAACACAAGTCATAGATTCATGATTGAATAATTTCCTTAATAAATTCAATACATTATCATGGATTATGTCCTAGTAGAACATGAATAATTTATTGGTGAACCCATTAGGACCAACGAAATTTTCCATGTCTAGTGAGAAGAGTTCCATAATAACATCCTTTTCAAAAGAATCCAATATGGGGTCTTGATTTTGGTCATCCTCCATGAATGTGTATATGTTATTAACAATCATGTGGGTGTATTATATTCCATAATTAGGATGAATAATTTGAATTTATTTGACCATTTCATTATTGGTTTCGATTTTAGAGGTGATGAAGTAGACATTAATGATTAGGGAATTTTTTACTCCCCTGTCCCTTTTTCTTTACTTCATATAGTTGAAGAGTTTGGTATTATTATCACTATATTATGCCTATATAAATTTTAATTGATTTCTTTCCTTCCTATATTTAATATCCAAGAGTTTATCTGGATTAGGGAGGTATTGTAAATCATCCCTAGAAGTCTTATATTGGCTAGGGTTTGCAATATGGTAACATGCACTGATATTTTCTATAGATTTTATGTCATCATTCATCCTAGAATTTTTTAAGTCTGATGCCTTAAGATTTCATTGATATATTTCATGTTACAATAAAGAACGTGAAGGGGGATTCTAGGAAGTCCCATTCATCAGGCCTCCAGGACAATTTTCAAACATCCTAGAGTGACTATATATCCATTTTTAAATTTGAATATAAGAGGATATGTCCTTTCAAAACCCAAGAAATTATCAATTATTTTAGGATTGTGGTTTGAGTGTTTCATGTGATGTATAAAGCTAGAGACAAAAATCACAATAACTCTATCATCCACTTAGACAAGAATTTATCCATCTTATAAGACTTCTATCTATTCAGAATGTATATAGACTAAGTGAATTCATCTCCTGTAATAGGTTACTCCAGAAAATTAAATTAATCAACAAAAATAGAAAAGTATTGCTAGGATAACATTTTGAAATGGGATCCATTTTTCTCCTCAGGTCTAAATATAGTTTTAAAATTCCAAATAATAATCCATTTATAAATCATATCAACAGACATCATTTAAAAATGCTTTCAAAACCCTATTCTTCTAATGTAGGAGGTGGCACATATATTAAGAAGGAAGTGAGAGTGGAAAATTGTAACATGAAGGACAATAAAATAATCAAAGGTTCTATAATTCATTATTGTAGTTGAATAATTTCGTGATATATGACCCAAAGGAGGTCTATGTTATATTTTGTGGGAGTTTTGAGAGATAAATTCATATAAAAGGGATTCCCAGTTGAAGGAATTACCCTTATCAAACGTCATATTTGGTTAAATAATTCCAATTAAGGGGGAGGGGTTGTAAGTCACAATGAAGAGTATAAGGGATATTACCCTAGGGGAGATCCCAGGCCCTTTAAATTTTTAGTAAATTCTCTTCATTATTTATGGAAATTGCTTCTTATTTTAGTCCCACCCTGTTGTGTCATGTCCACATGATCCTTCGTAATTTTTTCTTTTCTTTTTTTCTTCATTCATTTATATGTTGTCTTTACCATTTTTTTAACACTTCACTTAGTTGAGATGGACTTGCTTTGATTGTTCTCACGGGGGTACTTCCCATCTTCATCATCCTAAATAATCATTAGAAGGGTTGAATTTATTATTGGATTGTACCAGATCAGTGGGGTTTCCCTAAAGTGTCCTTTTTTATAAGCTTTAGAGGGATTTAAATATATAAAGGGGATTTCTTTCTCAGAATAAGTGCCTCATACTATATCCTACATGTCCATCATATGAGTATGTCCGAATGAGGGGGTTCATCATGTATGTACCCCTATGAATTCCCATCAAGGGTCACTTCAAGTGTAAATGATCTATCATCCCTACAATACATGCATTGAGGATCCCTATATAAGCCCACAATAGGTCGAAAGGGATCAACATGAGTGCCTCATCTGAAATACTTGATATCCATCATATAATACTATCTAGAAGAGGATGTTTCATGAAGAATTGACTCTTGTACAATCCCATCACAGATTATCTCAAGTCCCAAGGATCTGGTAGCCCAAACATTTGAGTATTAAGGTCCATCATTGGATTTCATACCAGGTCTAGTAGCATTCCCTAGTTAAGTTTTGGTTCCCCTTAATGGTTACCTCCTACATGTTATCCTATAGTAGGAATTCGTCTGTAGAGGGTTTTATCATTTACTTATAGTGAAGCACTATAGAAACCTCCTCCACTTTATTCATTACAATTAGATAAATAATATAATTAAATATCTCCTTCACCAAAATTTCATAATATGTGGAAGTTAGTTAATATTCATTTAGTCCACAAGGGTCTTCCATAGAGGTATTCCCCACTTGTCCAACTACTATTGTGGTTAACTAATTTACATACACATATTTTAAAGGCTTGAGCCCTGTAATTATGGGGAAGGTGATTATTGTTTCCTTACCTTTTCTCTATGTATTGGTAGAATCATCATACCCACCATTTTAAATAATCCATATTATTTGTTCTAATTAAATTTAGAGGGAAAGTCACCAATAAAATTTCAAACCACAAAGAATTTTGGATTTCTAATATATTTAATCTCAAGGTTACTACTATCATATCTTTTTTTAGAACCACTTCTTCAACCAATGTGGTATACATGTAAACCTCCACTAGGTTTCTAAAATGGTGACCAGATCTTGTATTGTCTATTTTTCTATTTATCTAGATAGGGTTTCCCACTTATAAGGTTGTATACCAAAGGATTTGTGGGAGCCAATACTTCCAAAATAGCTTATAGATGTAGATCCAAAACTATGTGTGGGAGTTCCTAACATTTTCAAGATCAAAATTCTGATCCCATTCATGTATTCTTAGGAAAACAAGTTTTAAAGAGACCAAAACAAATATCTACCCCCTTATTTTTCAATCACATGAGGTGAAGAAAAAATGATAATATCCACTCCACACATCCTTCACCCTCCAATCTTAAAAACCCAAAATCTAAACAATCCTATGAGTGATATCATGGAACTTCTATACTTTACCGCATTCAGAGTCATCACCCTCTCAATTATAGAGTATTTTCACAAATTAAATTTCTCTTATATAGAAACATGGTTGGATCAAATGTGATCAGTTCATACCTTATTGATGGACCTTCTGAGGGATGGGATGTCTAAATATGAGAAGGGGATATTAGGTTCTAATATGACCACATACACACACCTTTTAAAAGAGTGTTCGGGAGGGGGAATGATCCACATCATTTGGATTATGAGTCAATGAGAAGCATAATAGTTCCTCATGTCAAATAAGATTCATCTAAGTGAGGGTATAATCAAATTCACTTAGATTTATAGTGATTTTTTTTCATGCTTCCAAGTCACTAGGTTTATAGTTTTATCCTTTCTCCCCTTTCTCTACCAACCCCAAGAAACTCACACCAAACCATATGGATTCTCAAATAAATAAATTTCGAAACCTATAGGTAGACCTTCTCATGGGAACATGATTGGTTGATAGATTCATCAATTATTGGTGTTACATTTTAGGTGGTGATCATAGTCATAGGTTCGTTCAGATGAATAGGAATGGAATTTCTAGTTGAGTAGACTACATATGTGGTTTGTAGAAGTCCTTTCACTTAAAGGGTTTTTTAGTGGATAACATTTTTCCAAAAAATAGAGAAGAACATTAACCAAAATTTAAAAACCACATGATCTTCTATTCTTATTATATTGAATAAATAAATGAATAAAAATATACCTTTTGTTTTTTAAGAAATAATTCAATCTAAGAGCTTCCACGAATGATTGATAGTGATCATTGAAAATCATCCAATGAGCTCTCTCCTCTTAGGGATTCCACATATTAAATGAATCTCTCAATGTTTGGGAAATATCCTCTCATACTCATGGATTCTTATAATATTATTTAAAGAGAAAGAGATAAAGATAGCATGAGAGAGATTTTATTGAAGATTTTCAAATAAAGTGTCTCATACTCAAATATCTAAAAAATCACATACTATAAGGTTCTTTATATATCCATCCTAGGAGGAATCATGTATTATAAATGTATTTTTTAATTAAAGATTTCATAACAATTTCATATGTTACAAGTTTTTGAATCATATAACTCTTCACTATGATTTATTTATTTATCATTTAAAAAAATTAGGATGTTAAAAAGTATGTAAATAATCCTCTCGTGATAATCAATAGAGAATGATATCTTGAAATAGAAGAAGTATTCTGAGCTATAAAATACCATATACCATGTAAAACTACTACACATAATACTATGTTGTGGTGAAATACACCAGGAAATTTTATATTATATCATAGACCCTGATTTTGTATAAACCCCTATATTGTAGTTCTACTATTATTTCAAATTTCAAAAAGTATCCCACTTGTACAAAAGACTCATAGATATAGTGAATTTTCATAATATTTCAAATCATATGTAGTAACTCATGAAACTATATTCAATTCTCTTTTTGGGTATCTTCTAAAAATCCAATAAGAAAAGTTAGTATACATTTTCCCTAAATATTACATCATATATTAACAATTATAAAAAGCCTTCTTCAACTTCATTTTCATATCTTCCAAAGAATTTTTGGAGTAACTCTCAAAGTTTTATACCAACACTTTATAACAAAACATAATCCTCACTCACAAAACAAAAAAGTGTAGCTACATAGGTTTTTTAATTTTAACAATAATTATTAATTCTCAAATTGCTAATTGTAGGAAAAGAGTTACATCTATAAAACTTCAATGCTACAAAATCTACAAACTGATCTAACATGATATTTATCAAACACATGTATCTCCATATAAATTCCCACTTTCTATATCATATTGAATTATAAATAATCATATAATAAATTTTTCCAATATATCAAGTGACCACGGTACGTAGAGTATTTCAATACTATATATATTACTCATATATTATTGATTCACTGATTATAGACTAAAAAATGGATGAATACACGTCATACCATCCACCCATGTAATTGATCACATCCCATGCCACAAATTTAAATAGATAATCACATCATATACAACTTTTCTTTTTTTGGGCATACACGTACTCATTCTATCTAAAAATGGGGATAAATTTTTTCTCAACATAAGAATTAATATTTACCATCTTAGATAATCATTATAAGAAACATACCCACCCACCCCTTAATAATCTCATCCCTAAGGATAGAATAAGAATGTTATCAATGTTTCAAGCTTCTCATGCTAGGTATCTTTTCAAAAATAGTTATGATGATTGAATATGAAATATACACCCATCGTAAACCAAAAAGGGAGTGTATGGGACTTCATGTGGTATACTTGGTAGGTTATCCATGACACACAACTCCCTTTGTGTCACATGATATTATTTTGTATCTATATACTATATATTACAAATGCTATACTTGAAATTCTCTAATAACCATTAATAATCCTATTAAAAACATTAGTTTGGGATAACTGAATGTCATTCTTTAAGAGGACATCTATCATTTCATTTAAATAAATATATACAACCAACATGAAATAATGATAAAGTGGATAATTCCTTTTATATAACATGATATTTTTTATATTCTTGATATCCTCTTATAATACTAATTAAAACATAAATAACCACTCTTAAATTCATATCCCATGTGATAGATAGGTATGGAGGCCTTATGTTTTCTACACTTCCAGTATTTTTGTTAAATTCATTACATCTTTATGTACTTTGTACAACATCTCTATGTGAACAGATAGTAAAACCTTCTTCTAAATTATTTCATTGAGTTAAATCTATGAATAAATTCATGTTTTTATAATTCATAGACAAGAAATAATATTCCTAATTTTAAACTCGTTGAACATAGTATTCAGGTTTCTTTTCTTTAAAACATAAAATGTTATGATATGAACAAATTCTATTGCCTATTTATATCTCTTTTTAATCTTATCATCATCATTTCCATGGAAACTTTACATTTATACCATTTTATTGAGATTTCTTTGGTAACTAAATGAATCCCTTTAAATTATCATAATTGTTTTAATCTTCAAAAATTAAATTTATGATATAATGTGAATTTAAATTTAAATTTTAATGGTTAAATTTTTTAATTGTTATACTTTGAACTTCTATATGTTTAAACATACCACTAATATCCTCTTAGACATAATATTTTCTCTAAAATATCATGTTGAGATACATAATTTCATTTTTGTGTGGAAATACTACTAATATCATATATTGGGTATATTTAAAAAAATAAACTATTGTATTTATATCAAAAATAGTATTATATGTGTTTAAAGTAATATTTTGCGAATAAGATTCTATTATTTGAAACATGCCACTATCGAATGGTTGGAAATTCATCCCTTATGTTTTTAAAAATATTTTGGATAAAATCCTTTATACTATATGAAATATTTATATCCATATCTTATTTTAAATCATGTTATAAAATTATATTAAATCATAAATCATGTGAATAAAAAATATTCATTATTGATATCAACCATTGTTTATAATAATAACTCTATTATATTAGAAGAGATATGAGTTGAATAACACATCAATTATTTTTATCCACTAGAGATTTAAATTTATCCACTATATCTAACTTATAAATGTAATCACACATTACACCATCACTTGAATTCATAATTAAAGATATAACAATCAATACATATTCAATTTTGGACTCTTATACATATTTTCATCACTTTTATAATGTACAGTAACTATCTTATACACTTTGAATATTATAATTAAATTATATAATATTAATACCCAATTTGGACTCTCCATGGATTTTCTTGGACCCATTTTGGTATTATGAACACTTTATTATCCAGTGTCAAATTTTCCTATAGTGAAAACACTGTCCTTCATTAGAATCTCCATTATTTGGTTTAAAATTTGTTATGGAAACTACATGACTACACTTCTTTTCCTTTTGGTGAAACCATTTACGTATTAATGTTTATACCAAAATAATTGTAATTTTCAATGATCTTCTATTTCCTTTTCATTAGTTCTCCACATATTGAAGAGATTGGGTAAAATTTTGTTAAACTCATTCATATTTTAATTTGTAATAAACCATCTGAAATTTTATGGTCATGATTATAGAATGGATTCCATGAAATGATCAAGATTGAAATGTGACCTTGGGGTCATGAAATCATTTATTTACCAAATTATGTTGAGAAAATGATCCAAGACATAATTACCATCAACCATATTACACTAAGAGAGTTTTTTTGAAACTCCATATATCTCAGGCATGTATTATTATTTTTAAATACATTTTAGGTATCATATTATCCCCAAGGAATAAATATTATCTTGTATATTTTAATTAAAAAAACAAGAATCAATGTAGTGAAATAAAAGAAAATATTTATTATCCTTACTATATGTATAGTTCACTGATTGAGAAACCACTTCTGAAGAAGGCCTCTCAGATTTTTTTTCTCCAACACTTAGAATATTCCTTCTTATTTATAAATGATTATAAAGTTCTTATATTATACTATAATGTTTCTTCAGTTAAAAATTTATTTCTCTAATATTAATCTCAGTGTATTTCTCAGTAATGATACTACCATTTAATATATTATTAAATCTTTTATTATACAGGTATCATGTTTTATATTCATTTAATAATAAAATTTATTAAATGTGTTCCCACTAAAATGATAACTCCTTTAAAAATTCCATTATATCCATTAATATTCCATGATTTATATTTCACTATGAAATGATTGGGCATTAGTTTTTATTTCATCACTAATCTATTTAAGTATAAAATCATGTTAATCATATTATATATGAATCTTGGATAGTTAATTAGAAAAATAATATCCAAATAAATCTTATGGATAAACTCAAATATAATATTTTGGTATCCTATATCATTGGTTTTCCTTGATAATTATAAGCAAAATTATACATCAAATATGGTCGCTTAACTCTTAGGGTTACCCATAACATTGTTACCTTACATAAAATAATATTTTAGCATGAAAATTTACCATAAACCTACTCAATTGGATTTTTGGTTTCTTGATAAGTGTTTCAATATAAGGAATATAACAATTATTATTTTAAAGGTTTTTAGATTTCACCATATTTCTGGAATCCCTTTACATAAATTCCTACTTCTAATGAGTTAGTTTTAAATCTATATTCCTTCCACCAAATCAATATCTTTGATCCATATTGATTTGTAGGTTTTTACAAAAATTAAAACTTATGATACTAAACCAAATTAAAATATAACTATACTTACACATATCAAAATGAATCACATTAATAAGGTATATAAAATCCATTCATGTAAAGGAATATTATCATATAAAATCATTAATCCCTATATGATTAATCATGGAATGATATGTATCCAACACCACATTTAATTCAGAGTCTATGATCCCATGACAGTGAGGAATCCAACAAAAAATTCTAAACCCATGGTTCATTCCTAAAGAAATAATTTTATTCTATAAAAAATATAACACCTGATATGTATAATCTAGAATTAACTTCTTAATTCAAGCTCATAACCTTCTACAAGGAAAATTGAAGATAGAAGAAAACTAAATCAATTAACACACAAATTATTTAACTACTTAAATGAATGAATAATAATTTAAACACATTTAAAATAAAACATTCATCAATTCATAACATAATACTTTATATATTTTAATAAATTATTGAATAAAAAATAAATAAATCAAAAATTTAAACATGAGATAAAAATTTATGAACAATTGATAAATAAATTAATTATAACAAAATTATAATTTAGTCACTATATATGTATATTCAAAAAAATAAACCAACAAGAACACTCCATATTTATTTCAATATAAAACCATACATGTTATTAATTTAGATTGAATCTAATACAGATTTTGTTGTATTCGAAAATATATGATAATTTTAACAAAAGTTATAATAATATTTATATTTCATGTTTTATATAAATTATTTACATAAACTAAACATCACATACTTTTGAAATAAATGTTTTCAACATAATCATTTTATGTTCCCATCTTGAGAAAATTTTAAACCAATATATACACTTTTAAATTTACCAACTTTTATAATATATCTTCATTTTGTAAATTATTAACCATGTAAATCCATTTTAAATGTAAATAATATCTGCTAAAATGTTTTTTGTTTTTTAAACCCCACTTAATTTGTTTTTTGGTGCCATGTGTACTACAGTAGAAATGATTTTTTAGAATAAAAAACAAATTTTCTATAAAATTAATCACACTAAGACCATATTGGATGTTGACAATAATGGGGTGGTGAAACTAATGTGTCTGATCAGTTACTCTTATATATGATACTATTTATTCTTATGTGTCCATTTTATTTTCCTATTTATTTTTTAAAATCCAAACCATTTCAATTTAATTTTCATACCCAAAACCACAACCGTTTTTTGAATTTGTCTTTAGAAAACTATAGAATAGTTTCCTCAACTATGTCATGGTAGTATTATAGAATCATATTCCATAAAAACCCTAAATGTTTCTATAAAATAGAATTCATTTTTTTAATTCATACTTTTAAAATTATTCTAGTTTCATAGGCACACTATGGAATAGTAATATTATGACCCTCATATACTTATTCTTATACATATTGTATTTACTCCTTTTTATTAAAATTGTGGAATAACATATCTAGAAATTACTTGATGCTCTTATGAAATCATACATCATGCCATGTTTCCAATTGACCATACCATAAATTTTTCTTCCTATAATACTACAATTTATAGAAACTATTATATTTTCATTTCACGTAAACTATAACATAATCACAAATCTTTTCTGAGAATGATTCCTACTGTAAACATGAATATTCCATGGTTCTATGAATTGTCAATTTTTTAGTTTCTTCATTCATCAAAAGAATCAATTAAAATGTGATGGAAGTGGATCTAATACAACTGAAGGGTTTTGAATAGGATAACACCTATCCAAAAATAGTAGAAAACATCAACCAAATCCTAAAAACCACATGATATTATATTCATATTTTACTGAAAAAATAAGTGAAGAAAAATGTACCTTTTTCCATTGAACTGGCTCTATCCAAATTTTCTACATGAGCTTAATAGTGATCAAAGAGAAGATACCAACACTTTATTTCCTCCGGGGGTATCCATGGGTTTAAATGAATATACCAATGCATGGGAAGGATCCTCTCTTTGTCTTGGATTTCTAGAATCTTTTTATGGATGAGAAAAGTGAGAGGGAATGAGATATATTTTATAATGGAATTTCATAGAAATAGATTCACACTCAAATTCCACAAAAATCACATACCACATGTCCCTCTATATATCCACCCAAGGAAACTTCCTATATTCAAAACATTTAGATATTAAATAAATTTATTTATAAATGTTTCATATGTTAAAATATTTTAACTTATAACTCATCATTTTGATTTAAAATGTTTTAAAAAAAATTGAGGCTCAAACTCCTCTAGATCATCATCATGGGATAATAAACCAAGAATGATATCATGAAGAAAGAGAAGGTAGTCAAGCCTTGTAATACCAAAAAATAATATAAACCATTCATGAACAACACTTTGGATTGGTGAAACTCATTGTGGTATAATATATTACATCATTGAACAAGACATAATTTAAAAGTCCATTCCATTGTATATAATTTAGTACTATTTTACAATACTACTAATAGGGGAACTATTTTAATAAATTCCACTCTCATATTTACTTTAATTAATAAGATATCTGTTCATTCCTTTATTTTCCATCATTTAGTATCTCTTCTTGGATTGTGGGGTGAGGTATCCCTAATGATAATGATCATTGATGCTCCTTTTGGAATGAAAATAGAGAGGAGGAGGAAATGTCTATATTTTAATTTTTTTCTAAAATTGTCAACATAATGGAGATTTCATTATCAAAAAATGAATAATTTTGATGTTATTATGGGTAAAGACTAGTTAGAATGCTTTGGATATCACATCAACTACTTTCAAATATGGGTTTCCTTCTCTTTTTCAGATCATATTCTATACACTATTATTAAGGAGTGATAATTTTTAGTAGGTTGAGATATGAAAAATCAGAAAAAAGCTTGATCAATTATTTATAAAATAGAGTTTTTAATTCCCATAATAATTTCTGTTCAATAAAAAGGGCATTAACTTATATAGAAGACCACTTTATGTATATATTTAATGATTTTGTAAGGATTTCCTATTGAATAAGAGATGAAGTTATAGATTGAGTTGTTTTATAGAATATAAATGATCTCAAATCCACCCTATAAAATGGAACCTACTAAACTGAGGGAATTAAATTTCATAATTGTAACACGAGGATAAGGGGTTTATTAGAACTAACACTAATACAAATTGGGGTTATCTAGCACTAGGGATTTAATATCTCTAGAAATAAGTGTTGTTAAACACCCCCTTTGTTAGTTCTAGAAAAAGCGTTGTTAAAGAAGGTATTTAACAACTCTAAAAAAGAACTATTAAAGGCACCCTTTATGAATGATTGTAAAAAATAATTGATAGAGTCCCCCCTTATTAGTGCTTGTAAAAAAGTGATAATAAAGACACCCCTTATCAGTGCTAGTAAAAAAGTACTAAATAAGGGTTCCTTATCAGTGTTTGTGAGAAAGCACTAATTGGGTGTCTTTATCATCCTTTTTTATAAGTGCTGATAAAGACCCCTCTTTATCAGTGATTGTTAACTATCCATGATAAAGGTTATATTTCAAAAAAAAATCATTAGAAATAATACATTCATATATAAATATAATATCTATTTTTTAAATATGTTATAGATAAGGATAAAGAGCCATTAAGATTTAATATATAAGATATTTAGTGAAAATAGATAATAAAATATTTAAAAAATATTTATAATTAATAATTTTATAATTTTTATCGAGTAATAGTCATTTAATAATAATTTCAATGTAAAAAATCAAAAACTTAATAAAAGATCTAAAATAAGTTGAAAGTGTTACTCAAACATCAAATGGCCATAATGCGTCATCCGGGTGTATATTTAGGATCTACCACATATCAAATAAAATCCATATATGTGCTCTACAACCAAGTGGGAGAACCTTAGTCATGTTTTTTGAGGCAAAAAAAGGCCCAAAAGGCCTCCAAAATAGAGTTTTTAGTCGGGGTATCTCAATTTTTTAACTTTCTATGGAATTTCAACCCCATTTAAGGGGATCTTATTTTTTTTAGGCGGGGAATGAATTTATTCCCAGGTATTATATTCATATTGATATTATGGTTTTAAATTTTTTTAGATTTTTACAATTTAGTTTTATATATAATTTAATATATTCAAACTGTATTATATTAACCTATAATAAATCACTTGTAAAAATATATGTATCAATATATTTACTTATAAATGATTTTTTAAATATATAAAATACATATTTATTTTTTATTTTATTTAATGTAAAAAATTATCCCTTTTATTTACCTTATAAAAATGCATTAGCATGTATATATATTATTATAAAAGGTGAGGGGTAGAACCACTTAAATTAAACGGGAAGAAAAAAACTCTTTTTGAAGACTGGGAAAAGGAGGAACCCATTACAATAAGAAAATGATAACATGAAAAACAAAAAGGACACAAAGGCCAAACATGGACCCAAACACCAAAAAAGAGATAAACATCAAAATAACAACCAACCAAGAGTCTTTTTCCCCCTGTCAGAACCTGCAACCGTGAAATCTGTCAAGGATGATGCGTTTCCCCCCTTGCCAAGAAATATGGCATGCTGGTAACACACTCAAGACAAGGCACTCCTTATTACAACATTGAAATGTAAGAGATCACTAGACAATTGATGTTAGCACACCAATCTCTCATGCGAGTCACCCACAAGACGATGCAAGCAATGAAATTACTGCATTGTCAACCTGATGCAATACAAACAAGATAGAAAACACATGCATGAACAAACAAAGTACCCATCACTCTAATAAGGACCGATAGCTGAATGATGGATGTCAGCACATCCATCACTCTTTCGAGGCAACCCACCCAATGCCATCTACAAGAAACAGACATGTGTTCCAAATGTAAAAGGACATTTTCCAATTATCAGGACATCTGAAACTCCTCTATCATTCAGAATCAAAGACACAGTCGATGTATAGAACCCCAATGCAGCAAGAAACACACAACCCAAAGCCTCCCCCCAAACACTCAAAACCAAAATCCACCACACAAATATCATCATCTGAAAAAAAAATCCTGGGAAACAACTCAAAAAATCAGGCGAGTGCATCCAATATCATTGCAGATTGGCCCATTGAATCCAATTGCAACTCCCTGCATTCATTGATATTCAAGAAGCATCATCTAGAAGAGGAAATTGGAAGAGGCAATGACAACCATACGTCACCACATGAATGAATGAAATAACATTGTGGGGGCATGGATCTAATGTCAAACCAAATGGGTAGTGCAAACTGCAGGAAATTCAAGCACCAAATGAAGAAAATACTTAGCTTAACCAAAAATGCAGAACATCCTTTGAAACCACACCGAAGAGTCGAGGGCAGCAACTATAAGCAGAGATCGAAGCACAACTCAATCAGGCAGCGAACAAATCATTAATGAAGTCATAAAGAAAATGAAAACCACATACCTCCATCGATCAAAATGGACCACCACTCGAAGGATCCTAAGGCAATCGGGGTCCTTCACCTTCATGCATAGGGGAATTGAGGACAACCACTGAGGTCATGGATATGATAATCTAGCTCGGTTTCACATATCTGAAGCATATCCAAGGACAGAGAAGCACCACAACCTCTGAAATAATGATCTGCCACTCGTACGTCCTCAGAGGTGGAAGACGCACATCAGAACTCATCAGACTCAGAGTCGGCTAGGATATGCGAGGCATCACTGCATCATTTTAAGGTTGATCAACATTTGAGTCAAGAGAGAGACATAACGGAAAAGGTGTGGACCGAAACAGAAAGAGAGAGGAGTCAAGGAAGAGAACCATTGGAGTGTGAAGCTGAGGCTGGATTGAAGTCGACGCCCGGATGGGGGACCGCGAAAATGCAGAACCCTAAAAATGTCGTTCTCCTGGGGAGTGCAGGGGAATCTTCCTCTCCACCCAATCATTATCATGTATATATATACCTATAAAATTAATTATTATATATAAAAATTTGTTTTTCAATAATTAACAAATATATATATGTATATGTATATTCTAATATGTGTAAATAAATACATATTCTAAAAATGTATTTTAAACAATATCAAGGAATTTTTTCTATTTTAAAAATATATATATAATTTATATATAACAATATGTTTGTGTATTAATAAAAAATATATATATTTATATTATATTCTAGTATATGTAAATGAATTTAATATATCAAATATTTTAAAATGTATTTAAAAATAACTATATAAACATATGAATTATATATATATATATATATAAACTGAGATATCAATTTACAAATAAAATTACATGGTACAGTGGTAAAGGCTTCCATATTCAAAGTAGAGGTGCATGGTTTGAATCTAGGTAGGCACTGGAGGCTGCGAAATCCATAATGCATTGATAAAGGGGAGGTGAGGTGAAAAGCACTGATAAAGGGAAGTGGAGCACCGTTAAAGGGGTAGTTGAAGCACTAATGAGGTTGGTTTCATAGAGGTATAAAAAAATAAAATTTCACCCCCTATATCAACACTAAAAAAGATCTGTTAAAGGGGTATTTTAATGGTGATAAATATATCATTATTAAAATGGTTCATTAACAACACTAAAACAAGTACTATTAAATGGGTCTTTTAACAATGCTATCTTTTCCCTATTAAAGGACCCCTTTCACAAATATTTTTTCAAACACTGTTAAAGACTACCATTTAATAGTGAATTTGTAGACAATGCTTTATAGGATCTGATAAAGGTCTTTTACTAGCACTTTTAAAACCCAGTTTTGTAGTAGTGTAATACTTTATAGTGGGGTGATCATTTTATTTTCATTTATAAATGTGACTAGATTAAATGGAAATTCATGGAAATAATCAATTTGAATCATGTGACTATAAAAATCACAATATTTTACCTCATATTGATGATTTATTTGATCATATAAAAGAGTAAAAATGGTTTTTAATGATTGAATCATTATCTAGATATCAAAAATTCAATGTCTTGAATTAATCTACCAAGATTGTATCCATGTTAAAGATGTTATATGACCTCAAACATTCCTCCCCATACACTAGAGGCCATTGATTATCATTGAGGTGTTGTATCAATCATTGGGAGAATATATAGTTAAATATAAAGCATAATTACCTTTCCCAAATCTATTCTTTAGTATAAACTATCCATATAATTAACATATAAAGAAACTGAAAATATAAAACATGGATACAAAATGGTATCCTATATCCTAGTATATAAAATAAATTATTCTAAATTATATATTCTATATAGATAAAATAACAATATAAATATACATACAAACATTTATAATTAAAAAACATGCATACCCTTGATCAATAAAAATGCATTAATATAGCTAAAATAAAAATAAAATGATATCCAAACCAATACTCTAACAAAATACTAGTAGAACATTAACATCTATTACACTTCTCATCCTAAAAAAAATGTATCCAAATCCAAGACTATACCTATCCATAAAATAAAACATGTTGGTTTACTTATTAACATTGAAACCCATGACATATATGTTTATAGAGGTGATTGCGATGACTCGGTATTATTCCCCCAATATCCTCAACACACTAAGTAATAGATATATAGTGTATTCATGTGAAATTTTTTTGTGTGTTCAATTCTATGGTGATTGAAACTAATCCCACACATAAACATAACCACGAATGTTTAAACAAATCCATACTTACATTCCATCAAGAATAGAAGACACTTGAATGTTGAAGATTACAAAGTGCTACCAATTCAAGAAAGGACCCACCTAATAGTAATCAATAACATATTTACTCTCAAGTTTTAGTGAGAAAAACCACACAATAACTTTCAACTCATCCAATTCTATCCACTAGAGGTCTCACTATATCCATGAATACTCATTCATTAGACCCCAA
Source organism: Viscum album (assembly GCA_963277665.1). Classification (NCBI taxonomy): domain Eukaryota; kingdom Viridiplantae; phylum Streptophyta; class Magnoliopsida; order Santalales; family Viscaceae; genus Viscum; species Viscum album. The sequence goes on along the minus strand of OY728145.1, from coordinate 743,757,112 downwards.
CCAAACCTTATAGTCATATAACTATAAATGAATAATTGAAAACCAAAAATATCATTGGAAATAATGATTATATCATATAAACCAATAATAAATAAATAAAATAGGGATCAACCATATATAAAAATTTCAAAGCATAATGAAAACCAAAACGTTCACTCAAATTAGGCATTAGACATCAAATGTCATCGTAAATCAATCTCATGAAAGAAGGGGAAAATAATAAGGCCCCTATGAATAAAATAATGATCCAAAATCTCATACCATTCCCTATATTATCTCACTATTCTACACCATAGCTATCTACTATACTAATTATGTAAAACCTTTGTCTTTTCCCTGTCAATTGAAAATTATCATAGGTGTAATTCCCATTGAGTGATCAAATAAAAATCTAAATTAACCCTATTATATCAAGTCAAATATTATCATCATGTTCAATATACTCATATCTGCTATAAATAGTCTTATAATAGTAAATGCACATAGAATACAAATCTCTTGTATGTTAGGTATTGAAACTTCTATTGATAAAACCGCCCTTTCCTCCTTGATCCAAATTCAAGATCACATTGAATATAGTCACCTATAGGGAATAACACTTCTATTAAAGGAATCATTATCAATTTTTTATATAATCTCTATGTGCGAGCTCAAAAATATATATTCCATGAGACACTTTCTTGACCATGATCTCAATATTTGTCCCTTATGTCACCTCCATACATGAGTCAAATTTTGATCTCCAAGGAAAACCTAGAAATCACTACAAAATTAGAGGTTGATGATTAAATCAAACTATAACTCAAATTATACATACCTAAACACTCTATATAATATTGGAAAAAGAAAAATCTAAGGGGGAGGGAAACCCAGTCTACTCATATCTAACAATTTTAGATCCCATAAAATATCATGACAACATTATAACTACTTCCAATAAATGTAGTATATTCCATTAACTAAATAATCCCTTGGTATATATCTCAAATCAAAAACTAAGGTTATTCAGGGAGGCACTCCCATGAGGAACTAAAGTGGCTAGTAACTCTTTAAAAGTATCAAATATCACTCAATGTCTACATTATGAACCCCTTAATCATCTTTCACTATATCCCAATGTTATCCCATGACACGATCACATGTTACATGTGATCAATAACTTAGTCTCACTATCATCCCTTAAATAATATTAGGTAAATGGGGGATTCAATATTTCGGCACCTGAACACCACCCATTGGAATCACGGTATTATATATTCTCCCACAATGATAATCCCACTGAAAATCCAAACCTATTCTAACCAACTAATCATCCAAGGTAATTTTTCATATATGATCCATATTCTATCACATATCATCATGTAACATGAAATAATATACAAGTACTCCAAAATGGGGGGTATGGGAGCTAACACAAGCACACATTTTTTGAGAAATATGTCATCACCCACTCATGTTATATCAAATTAAAGAAATTATAAAAAATATATATCTTTAATTTAAAATAAGTATATAATACTTATTTTTGAAATTATTCTAATAGAATTATAGTTATTATTTACACAGTCAGGAACCTTATCCCAAAAAACTAAAATACTCTTTATTAATTTTTTTTTTGAAACATCATTTCAAAATCATTCATATAAATCACCATTTTACACAATTGAAATTTCATTTCAAATTTAACACACTTTCTATTTCATTTAAATTTTTTAATACTTTTATTTAAAAAAATGAGTTTAAACAAACTCACAGTACAAAACAATCTATATGATGGGACACCAACACTCATTTTACCAAAGCACTATCAATGAACAGATTATAATGTTTTTTATCCTTATTGACTATTAGAACTACCTAAGAACACCACTTATATAAATCAATATAGTATCACAAAATCATGCGAATAATAAAAATAATAATCACATAAATATAAAATGACAACCAATCATGTCCATAAATGCTAATAAATCAATATTATCGATATATAATGTCTACCTACCCCTTTTATAATTCCTTTTTTATAATTCTTATGTCATACAGACCACCAACAAACCAATAAGAACCTATCACATAAAGGAATCATAAATTTTTTTTTTCAATTTAAAACAAAAACCCACAATTGGTATAACTGATTCCAATCTCATTGAGGTGAGATATAGTGATAAACAATGATAAAAAGTGTGTGGTCAAATCATGATGTACACTCAACCCTATGATAGAAAAGACATCCCAAATTATTACACCCAATTTACATCAATTAAACCCAAATTCTTAAAAAATTAATAAATAAAAAAATATGTGACATACACCAATCATGATAATGTGAAAATATTACAGTCCATCCTTCATCAATGGTAGGTGTCCATCTGCACCTGCTACTGAATTTTAAGTGTTGTGGGTCTATTAGTGAAAGTAAACAATGTGTGACACTACATTACATAGAATATATCCTCTCTATAATACACTAATCACTTCTATAAGGGCATATAAACATGTATAATGAAGTATATGGTATATAAAGCTTGATCTGTCACTTGGGTTTGTACTCTGGATGGTTGAGCTGCACACCTTGCTACTATACATTTCATGTGTAATAAATTACATTCCATGTATTCATGATGTTTTTATATGATTTTTATTTATGTTTTATTTCCACTTAAGACTCCTGAAAATCACCACAAAATTTGATATAATTAATTTGATCTATAAAACAATAAATATATGGTGTAAATTAGTTTTTATCTTAATAAAGTGTATGAAAAAATATTCACATAATTGGCATATCAAACTCCCCCACACTTGGTCATTTTCTTTCCCTCAATAAAAATCTCAACATCGAATTAAAAGAACCCATACTCAAAAAAGGGATGCATTCAATTAATTATACTTATAAATATTAAAGACTTATTAGAGGATTTTAAAAGGAATGAAAAATATTTTTATTCCAAATATATTATAATCATTCCTCGTATATAATTTAATTAAATGTGTTCATCCTATTATATTTTAATTTTTAACTTTTAATAAATATGAATGACATATGATGATTTACCTAACTTGGAAAAAGAAACACTCATCTCTAAAAATCATTTAATTTGAGTTACTCTCAATATCATCTATAATCACTCTATCCATAAGTGTGTAAGTAGTCTAATTCTCCACATAGAAAATAAATAAAAATCATGAGGTCTTCTAAAAAAGTTTGGATGATTCTGTGGCTAAGGGAAGATAGGTAATGATGTGAAAATAATATAGGAGGCTTGAAAAATAAGGTTAAATCCTTTAATGATAAATCATGATATTCATCTAAAAATATTCATGAAAATTAATCCCAATAAAAATATTGCAAAGGTCACCATAACTATTCTATTCCCTTTCCAACACAGGTTCGCAAACCATCTATGAGTTAAATAAAATAATTTGGAACTCTTTGGAATTTTTCATTTTTTAAAAGAACCACTTCTGAATATAAATAATGATGATTTTTAACCCTTTTTCTCTAATGAAAAGAGATATTATCCTCTATATTTAATTTTATAGACATGCCCTAAGTATACCATGAATCACCAAACTCCCTCTTAATAGCTCAAAGGAATAATAATGCTTTATAATCCAATAATTTGGGTAGAAAGGATAAATATGTTATAAATGTGGCATCATATCACGGGTGTTTGTGTTATCTATGGTTTTCATGGAGATAAATTGTAGGGAGGGTCTCAAATTCAAAAGGGGTTGAAAATATAATACAAATTCCTTAGTCAGTTAAATGTGATTAAAAATATTCATGTTTTGAAAAGAAAATCTTTAAATTCATTGTATTTATGTGTATCCCAAGAATATCTCTAGAATTAGGGTATAAGGAAGAATATGAAAAATGTTTTTGAATGCCTATTGGGAATAAAGATAAAATGTTTGATCAATTGGGTCATTAAATGAATATAAATGATCAGTTAAATAAATACAAATGACGAGGAATTAATATCACAAATCAAACTATATCATCAATCATTTTAAAACATATTAAAATTAAAATAATATTTTAATTTTTTAAAATTTCCACTTGTATTTATTATTTATCATAATAATTAATAAAAAAATTCCCATGCTTTAGAGTATTACATCTAAGTAGTTATGTATCCTAAATTAGTCAAATGGAAAAGACTAGTGTTGTTGAAATACTCTCCCCCACACTAAGTATTGAACATGGTCCTCCAAGTGAAACACCAAGTAGGATAAGAGGATGTGTAGTGAAACAATAAAATCATTTCATGGGAGAAATGAAAGACATATTCTAATTAAAAAATCATAAATACTCCTCGGCGTGTGAGCTCAAAGATATGGGAGAAGTCAAATATCAAATTCCTCAGAAATTCTAGAGAACATGTGACTATCTAAAAAAATAAAAATTATTACTCAAAGACACAAACCATCACATTGAATAACCAATATATATATATATAATGAAATAACTATGTTGTAGAAATAGTCACTGAGTGCCCCCAGGAGGGGAAATGTCAGAGTCGGGGGGTCTTATAGGGAGGGGTAGTAATAGCAGAAGCTGGTGGTGTGGGTCCCTCATCCTACAATATAGGATCAGCTGGTAAATCATAGTCCTTAATAGTAATGGTAATGCCTAGTGTCTATAGATGAGGATCCATACATGGATAAGGCTCAGGTGGAAGCACAAGGCATAAATTCTACAAAAGTATGCCCAGTATTCCCTCAATCTAATAAAAGCTACAATCCATTGCATCTAGGTAGTAGTCCATGATGTCCAGGAGGGAGGAGACCGGGATGTCAGCTAATTTTGTGTGTGGAGGTGGGGTTTTTTATGGTCTATTAGTTTGAATGGTTGTATATGAGGGGTTAATTGAATAATTAGGAATGTATGGTGAAGGAAGTTCCACTGGTGGAGGGGGTACCTGACTAATAGCACCTATAGGGGTAGGTGATCCCTCTCTCAGCGCAGCATGTGTTGGGTGATCCTGTATGATAATGTATTTTTCCCCCTAATTAAAGAAAAATACCATGTGAATAATAATGAGAAATTTCCTCCACTAAGGGGAACGTAATCGATCCTGAGGGAGACAAGGCACAAAACCCCTAAATGTTGTGTGAATTGTGTGGCAAAGAAACCACCTTTCATGTTACCCTAACATCCAGTGAACATGGAATGGATAATATGAGGTGGTAAATTAGGGTAGTTCAGGGTAACCATGATGGAAGATTAAAGAAAGAAGTTACATGTCTCACCCAAACATGACACCCATGTCCTCATGGAGGGGGAGAAGTATATAACTCAAATAGTGGTGGATGAAGAGAAGGTGAGGGGAGACAGTCAGGGTTCTCCTTTGGGATTTAGGGCCAAACTGAACATAAATTCCAGAAATCTCTTTTGACATAAAGGGAATTTCTAAATGGACAATGAGGGTAAGTGTGGTGAAATGGTTTGGAGTGGATGAATGTTGGTAGAAGCCATACCCTCAGTAGAACTCCCTCATACTCAATGAAAAACATAATTCTCTTATACTAAATCTGATCTGAGCAAGTGAATCTCTCGGTGTATCCTAATAGTACATTCCATCAAACTCATATGTCATAGAAAAATACAAATAAAAATCTATGAATTTAGGAGTGCTGACCTGAGGAATGTAAATATGATAGGTGTTCCCTAGTAGCTCCACAATCTCCTCATATAGTCCTGATATCTCTATAATACTGATGATGTGGAACTCACCATTCATCTAGATCATATATCATGAAAATCTCTAAAACAACTCCATGTTAGGGTGTAAATCATTAAATATGAGGTTGGGGTGTGCTGAGGTCAGGATGATGTGGCAGCTGGCTCTAGTGGTGCATGAGCTGCCAGAATGGAAGGCTCTGATTGTTTTGGGGTCAGTGGAGGTTCCATGGAATCTTTGGGATTTGGAGTGGTGGATTTGGGGTCTGGTGTAGCTGTGGGACGAAGGGATATTATTAAATATGAGGTAGCCAAATTATGTTGTTTTAGAACTTCCACAACTAGTGGTTGTGAATTTGGAAAGTCCATCATAGACTGATCAGGTGTCTCTACATGAACATGGAATAGAGTAGACTTCTCCTCACCAAGATATGGAAAGGGCCTCTTCTATCATTTGTTATATCCATTATCAATGATATAATATTTAAAAGAATAAAATAGAAGAAAAATAAAAAGGTGGAAAATAGAAAAAATATACATTATATAAGTACACGACGTGTAGTATGTTAAAGATAATAACACATAATCTATGGACACATTCCCAAGAGCACTTTGTACTAAAAAAATTCATACATGGTGTGTACTAAACATATTTTTCTAGTTATCTAACATGGATTACATGCATGTGTGTTCCCGGACCTAGCCTTATCATTAACGAAATAGAATATGGTGTGAACCTAACACACACACCGTGTGTGAAACATGATAATCTTGGTTGTATAGATGTCATGAAAAGGGACCTCATAAGAAAAATAAAGGTACTAGATCATATTGTGTGATGAACACACACACCATCTATTTTAAAATTAGGAATAGAAAAATGTGGCTATGTACAAATAGTATAAGGAGTGTGTTATTGGTGTGTTCTCGTGTACTTCAATTTTTAACCAAACACCTCCCAGATCCAAAAATCTTTGTAAATACATTTATAACTATGAAATAAAGGAAGAGGAAATACATACCTGGATAGAGGAAAAATTAGGAATAAATCTGGGCTTGAATTGTGCTAAAACGAGAGATTGTGAAATGAGGTTTAGTGGTGTATGGTAAAAGAAAAGTGAAATGGGGTGGGGAATGGGGTCACATCGGATTACTGTTCCAGGTCTTTATATTCATGAAACACAGTATGTAATAAAGTTTATACAACGTGTATCATATTCCTTTTTTATTATATATATAAATTAATATTTAAAAATGTTTTTATTATTATAAAATATTTATTTATATTTATTTATAATTATATATTGATATGAAAAATAAACCTATACATGTAGTGTATCAAAAAAATGTCATGTGTTCCAAAAATTGAAAAAGTGAACTAAAAATATCATTCTGGTGCTTTAGTCTAGATTCTAACTAGCGACTGGTTCAATCCAGGTGACCACTCTCAACAACTAGTGCAGCGTTTTTAGTTCTTACATTTTTTATCTTTTAGAAACCTTATAAATTTTTTAAACAGTACATGGTGATAGTAATAATGAATGAAATGAGTTTTTAATTATTTGAAGCTTGGGATGATGTATAAATATTAACTAAATTCAAACCCATGTCTTTTGGATCCTAGTTTATGTTATACCAATCATCCCACATCACCCTCAGGTGATTTATTATTTTTAAAATATTTTTAAAATTATTATGAAAATAATATATACATGACACATTATTTTTTCCAAAATAAATGATGTGTGGTTTTATGTAAATAAAAAAATATGGAATTATGTCGGCTAAAAGGACTCAAACCTAGGTCTTTCAAACTATGGGCTATGACTTTTCTGCCAATGAGGCCCCACCACTGGGTATATTTTTATTTTGATATGATTTTATTATTTATAAAAATACCACACCATCCTTTTAATAAAACATGTGGTCAAAAATAATTAATCATATGAAAAAGGATGGTTTAAGGGGATTTGAAATGGTGATGGCTCAGATACCTTCCAATGAACTTTCTTTTGGTATATGCTTCTTTCCTGTTTATTGAATTTTTCAATTTTTATTTATACAAAAATTACTAAAATACTATACGAAAAATAGAAAGGTATATGTCATTTATATTGATACTTATTTCATTCAACATCATTTTATTTACATTTAAAAAGTAGTATCTAAGAAAATAAGAAATGAATGTTTCCCTAAATGTAAAGTAGATGTAAGTTCCATGTATTTATTAAAATGAGAAAAGAGTTAGAGTTGTGGAAAGAAAGTATTGTTTTCCTCTTATAAAAATAATTTGGTTTATGTATTTTTTTTAAATGAGTTTTAGTAATTACCCATAATATTAATGAGGATGTGGCTTCCACTGTGAAAACCACCGCATATGACCGAAATCATCCTCTTTTATTAGTTTTCCTTGACATTCACAAGGTCTGAGTTACAGCTTGAAGCAACCTTTCTCTGTGGCCAGTAAATACTGAGGGGGGGACTTATGCCTTGGTTTTATCATGTATGTCATCCACCACTGTGGATAGTTGCTGAAAATTTATAAAAACCTAATAAAAATCTAAAGATTCTTATGAAGATGGTGAGAAGTCAACTGAGGGTTTACATAAAAATAATTTATCAACTTCACTATTTATGTGGCACTAAGTGTTCCCATATTCAAAGTCCATCTTTAGAAAATAATTTTCATAAATATTTTTATGTATAACAAGAAAGGCCCATATCATAACATGCTACCTCAGTTGAAATAGAAAGAGAACACCACACATCATACAAAACCAAATTAATCATAATAGAAATTATCTTTGAATGCTGCTCTACTATATTTCCAAGTCACCCCAACCTTTCAGTTTGTTCTAACTAGAATGTGGTAAAGGTTTCTATCAATCATCATAATTTTTTTATATTACCCAATAATGAATCCATAAGTGAATAAAAAATAAGTGTGGTGAAGGATGTACATGGGTATCCCTCATAACGAAATCGATCATCCATGTATAGATAGTTTTCTTATAGATAAGAGAATAGCATCACTAGAACATACATGTATAAATCATCTCCATTAAAAGTGTACCAACTAGTAGTTGAATGAATATCCATGAGAATGTTAGGTCAAGATTCTTAATAAAATAATTAATAAATGAAAAATAAAAATCTGGGTTAACCATCCTAGACACACACTCACACTAATGCTTTCTAAACTTCGATGACAACAGTGCTATAATTTGACCATGACCATTGTGAGGTACTTAAAATTAGTTCCCTTCTAAACCAACTAATTAGGTTTTCAGAAGTAGTCATGGTCGATCCCAAAGTGATATAGGGGAAAATAATGCAAAACAAAAGTTATTGATAATCATCTTATAATCTAGATAAATGTATAAAAGTGAATAAGGGGTAAAAAATGTGAAATAGTTTTCAAAAAATAGTATAAAATATATGAATACAAAGAACAATTGGTAATATGATGTGTCGAGGTTGCAGCTTTTCTACGAATTTTTTAGTTTTCCTTTTGTATTTAAAATCATTAATAACAAGGTTTTACCATGGGGATTCAATCATTTTTTTTCTTAGTCCGATTGAATACAATTGAGAATTTTAAACATAAATTTGTTTTTTTGGTGATTGATTTCTCATGAATATGGTATAGAATTACCCCTAAAATAGTGGAAATAGGCTCGAAAAATGGTAATGAGTTTTCCTATTATAACTCCTTCAGTTTTCAATGTTGGTGTCATTATTGATCTAATATGAAAACATTAAAGAATTTTTAATTAAGTCATAATAGTTTTTATAGAAAAAATATCATAATAAAAGAAATTAAATAAGAATTCTATTAATACACACCAATAATCTTATTACAACCCCAAATGAGAAACCCACCCTCTTATGATCATGGTCACAGTGTGCATATTGAGTGAAATTTAAATACTTACCCTGGGTATGATAGGGAATATAGGACAAGAATAAAAAAAATTCAAAAAATAAATAAAATAGATGAAATGCCATTTGATTTGGGGGAAATTCAAACCATCAGAGCAGAAACATTTCCCCCTCGAATGTCCAATATAAAATCCATAGGGTTTCCTCTATATTTAGTGAAAGTGTAAATACAAATTGTGTACTAGGTATTACATGGTGTTTAATCAGTTCAAACAATGTTTCTTTGGTTTTCTCTATCTCTAGGTTTCCATCTACATCTCTATTTAATTTTAAGCATGAGCAGTTAGTTTATGAAAATACATAATGGGAGGTGCCACCATACAAGGCATATATCCTCTATATTACCAAAACATTAATTATTTAATGTTGTAAATGGATTTTATAATGAATTACATGACGTATGAGGATTGATCCATGACTTGGGTGTGTACCCTAGCTAGTAGAGGTAAGCACCTTGCAACTATACATGTCATGTGTAATAAGGTACACACTGTTTATTCTTGAATTTTAACTTATTTTTTCTTATGTGTTATTTTCACTGTAAAATCATAAAAATCTCCATAAACACTAAAAAAATTATCCATAAAATAATAAATATCCTATGTAAATAGGTTTTTATCTTAACAAAGTGTGTGAAAAAATATGTATATAACATGCATATCAAACTCCCCTACACATAGTCATTAGTTTTCCTTCTTGAAATATATCAACATTAAATTATAATAATCCATATACTATAGAGGTAATTATACAATTAATTATAATTATAAATATTAAATTCATAATAGAGGATCTAAAATGAAAAAACCACATTTTTATTCCATTTATATTTTAATCATGCCTCATATAAAATTAAATCAAAGACGTTCATCCTATATTATTTACATTTTTTGTATTTTCATAAATATGCATGCCACATGATGATTTTCCTTAATAGGATAATGATACATTCATCAATCAAGATAATATAATTATATTTATTCTCAATATCAAGTATATGCATTCTATCCATAAGATTGTAAGAAAACTACTTCTCCACTTAGAAATTAAATCACAAAAATCATGAGGTTTTAAATAAAGTTATGAGGATTTTGAGACTAAGGGTGGTAGGTAATGATGTGAAAATAGTATCAGAGGCCTGAAAATTGAGGTTGAATCCTTAAATGATAAATCCTGATATTCAATGAAAATGATTAATAAAAATGATTCTTGATAAAAATATCACAAAGGTTATCATCTTCATTCTCTTCCCTTTACAACAGAGGTTTATAGACCATCTATGAGTGAAATAAATAAATCTGTTCCTCTTTTTAGTTTTTCATTATCTTTTTCATTTTTTAAGAAGTGATTATGAAAGAAAGGAGTGGTGATTTTTTAACTATTTTTCTCAAATGAAAAATCTAAAATCTCTACCACACATCATTACTAACCAAAATATACCATGAATCACCAAACTCCCTATTAAAAGATCAAGTGAATAATCATGAAGTATAATCCAATAATTAGGGTAGGAAAGATGAATAGGATTATAATGTGGATTCCTATCAAGGTTGTTATAGGTTTTTATGGGTTTCATAGAGATAAAATATAGGGTGGTTATTAGAGTCAAAATGTAATGAAAATATAAATCAAATTCATCATTCATTTTAATGTGACTTAAAGTCATAAAATTCTACAAAAATAAAAACATGAAAGTTCTATTAGTTATGAATATCCTAAGAAATTATCTATAAAGTTGGTATAAAGAAGAATGTGACAAAGTTTTTAGAATATTTCTTGATAATGAAGATAAAAGACGGTTCAATCATGTCATCACATAAATTTAAATGATCTGTCTAATATATGAAAATGGCCAATATAAAATATAAATACTAGAACTATATAAACAATCATTTTAAAATATATTAAAATTAAAATAAGCGTGTAATTTTTAAAATTACCACCAATGAATTTATTAGTTATAATTATTAATAAGAAAAAGTTATACACATTTTAAAGTATTTCATCTATGCATTGATGTCTCCAAGATTAGCCAAAGGTAAAAGAATAGTGTAGCGGTGAGACTCCCCCTGCACACACTTAGTATCGCATGTGGTCCTCAAAGTGCACCACTATCTTGGATAAGAGGATATGTAATGACATAATTAGACATTCCCAAGGGAGTAATGAAATATTTATGATGATGGAAAATGGAAATAATAAATAAAAACTATACTCCCTGGGGTGAAAACTCGAAAATATGGAAGAAGTTAAATGTTGAATTCCATTAGCGTGCCAGAGAACCTGTGACTATCGATGGCAGGGAAAATTATTCTGAAAAAATTCAAACCATAACATCCAATAACCAATAATATATATATAATGAAATAATTGTGTGGGATAATAGTCTCTAAGTTATCCTAGGAGAGGCAATGTTAGAATTAGGGGTCCAACATAGAGGTTATAGCAATAGTGGAAGTTAGGGTTGTGGGTGTGGGGCCCTCATCCTACAATGTGGGCTTGGCTGGTAAATCATGGTCCTCAATAATAGTGATTGTATCTACTTCTGAAGGCATTGGATCTGAACGTAGATCAGGTGCTAGAGGAGGCACAGGAAACAATTTCTGCAAAATTATGCCCATTATGAGCTCAATATGACCATAGAAATAGTTAATGGCATCTAGATGGTGGTCTAGGACATTGAGGTGGGAAGTGAAAGGGAGTTCATCTGAAGGTGATGGTGAATGTGGGGATGTGGATTTTCTAGTAGTATGAATGGTGGTAGATGAAGGGTCATTAGAATAAGTGGGAATAGATAGGAAATTAAGGTCCTCTGTTGAAGGGGTACCCAGTCAGAAACACCTACAGGGGTAGGTGGTTCCTCTCTTAGAACAGCAGGTGCTGGGAAATATTTCATGAGAACGTTGGTGTTCCCCTTCTTCCGGACTAATCCCATGCATATAAGAATGAGATAGTCCACCCGCTGAGAAGAACCTAAGAAATCTTGATGGGGAGAGGGATCAAAAAATCCGAATTGGTGTACTAATCAGGTGGCATATAAACCACTATTCAAATTACCCTAATGGACAGTGAACATGGAATGGAAATATTAGGTTGTTTTATATGGTTGGTAAGGGTAATCGTGTTAAACCAAGAAATCAAGACGCTCAATGTCTTGTCCAGACAAGACACCTATTTCCTCTTGTTGGGGAAGAAGGATGGAACTGAAATTGTAGTTGATAAAGCGAAATGGTGTATAAATTATCATGTTGATCTTATATGAGGTAGGATATTACAAAAAATTGGGTCGAAAAAGCTACCACCACACATAGGGTTGGTCCGAGTGTTCTAGGAGGGTAAGGGAAGTGAAATGGGGGGAGTGGTTGGAAGTGGATAAAAGCTCCACCCTCATCTGAGATCACCCTTTTTCATCAGAAACAATTGGTTGCTTGTCTTGAATGTTATCAAGGATGCTATGTCACTTGTTGGCTCCAGATATGATGGTCCACTAACATCAAATGTTGATGAATTCTACAAAAATAAATCTATAAAAGCAGAAGTTCTGACATGATGATTAAAAATCAAATGGGTGCTCCCTAATTTCTCCACAATCTCATTCAAGAGTCCCAATCACTTTGGAATATTGATTTCAATGAAAAAACTACTCAATTATATCATATATTGTGAAACTTTCCATAGATGTTCACTACCATGGTTACAGTCATCAAAGATGAGGAATGGTTGTGGCTGAGTTCAGGCTGATGTGGGAAGAAGTTTTGATAGTGAACCCGCTACTAGAATGGAAGGATCTGATTTTGTGGTGGATGATAGAGGTTTAATAGGAGCTTCTAGGTAGGGAGTTGGGAATATAGGTGTTGAGGTAGTTGTGGGATCTGAGGATTATTTAGAAGATGGTGAATTTAGATACAGTAGGAGTTGAACTACTAAGGATGATGGTTGTGAAGTCACAATGTCTGTCATAGACTATTCTATTGTCTCCACACAAAATCAGCATGGAGTAGACTTCTCCTCATAAATAGATCGAAATTACCTCTTCTTCTATGATATATTGTTATCATCTATGATCTAAAATGGAAAATAAGAAATAAAAAGAAAATTAAAATGAAGGGAAACTAAGAAAATTATCATTATATAATTACACGGTGTGTATATTCTGAGTATGTATCATGTAGCATGTCCAGGATGGTAACCCATGTTCTCTTGACACATGATATTTGTGTTGACAATAATTTAGTAGATGTTGTGCACCGAATATACACATCGTTTTCTCTCAAATGGATTACAGGACATGTTTTTTACTTGACATGACCTTCTTATCAGGGAAATAATACATAACCCGTTCCTAATACACACTCTATGTGTGAAGCATGTATAGCCTGGTCATGTGGAAGTTGTGACCTAGTATATACTAGGATGGACATATGTAATAGTACATGGTCTGTGTCAAACACACACACCGTATATTTTCATATTTTGAATAGAAAAAATATGACTCTATATACATATAACATAGTGTTTGTTCCTTGTGTGTGCTCGTGTACTGTGAGTTTTGGCCTAATGCCTCTCAAATCCAAAAATGGCCATAAATGCATTAAAAAAATTGAAACAATGGCATAGGAACTACATACCTAGATCAAGGAAAAAATAAGACAGAAATTTGGTCCGGAATCAAATGACAGTGATATATTATGATAGGGGGTCGAGTGAATTATAGTGGAAGAGAAGGGAAACTGGGTGGGGTATGGGGTCACACAAGATTAAGGTTCCTAACCATTATAGCCATGACACACGACATACAATAAAGTATACACTCTATGTATCATTTTCCATTTTTTAATTATATATGTAAATTAATATTTAAAATATGTGGTTATTATTATAAACTAATTATTAATATTTATTTATAATTATATATAGATATAAAAAATACACATATACACATACTTTATTAGAAAAATATGCATCATGTTTTTAAAAAATATAAAAATAGAATAAAAAACTTTGTTCCAGTTCTCAAGGTGGGATTTGAACCGGCAACCAGTTGGATCTAGGTCAGTGCCCTCAACCACTAGAGTGATTTTTTTGGTCTTATAGTTTTATTACATTTTATGAATTTATGAATTGTTTAAACACTACATGATTAAAAGAGTAATTCATGACATTTGGATTAATTATTTGAATATTGGTATGATGTATGGAGAATTTTTAAATTCAATCTCGGGTTTTTTAAACCCTAGGTTATTATTCTTCCAATCAACTAATTTCACCCTTAGATGATTTCTTATTTTTAAAACAGTTTTATACTATTAATGAAAATAATATATAAATGAAACATGATATATAACAAAATACCTGACATTTTATTTTATTTCAATAAAAAATTATGGAACTTCATTAACTAGAAGGACTCATATCTGGGACTTTTGAACCATAGGGTATGACCCTTCTAGCTGATTTATCTCCACCATCAGTTTTTTTTATTTTAAAACTATTTTATAATTCATAAAAATTCCACACACATTTTTCAACAAAACACATGGTTAAAAAGAATGGATCTTATTCCAAAGGATGGTGTAGAGGTATTGGAAAGGGAGACAGCTCTAATTCCATCCAATTAAATTTCCATTGGCACAAATTTATTTCCTTTTTATTGACTTAATAGTGTTTTATGTTTAAACAAAGTAATATTATAATATACACTAAACAGAGAGATATATTTCGTTTATATTGATATACATGTCATGTAATGTCATTTTATTTATTATTTAAATATTAGTCTCTATTAAAAGAAGAAAAATATGTTAAACGACATGTAAAGTATAAGTACACAACATGTATTTATTAAAAATAGAAAAGAGGTAGAGAAGGGGAAAGAATGTCCAGGTTGCATCCCAGAAATAGCCTTTATTTTAGGTATTTGGCTCAAAATAAGTTAGATTACCTGCCTATAATCTGAAGGAGGATGTGAATTCCACTTTTTGGACCACCACATATGTCTAATATAATCCTATTTTAGTTTTTTTCCTTGATATTCATGTGGTATCGGTGGCATATTATAGTAATCTTGCTCTATGGCTAGTAGATGATGATGGTGTACTTTGGAAATAGTTTGATCATGTATATCCTCCATCACCTTGGATCCTTACACTAAAATGATAAAAACATTATTTGAATTAAAATAATCCTCTAGGGTAAGTGAGAATTCATGTGATGGTTCAATAAAAATTATGGATCAAATTCACTATTAACATGACATGATGTTTTCCCATATTCAAATTTCATGTTTAGAAAATAATTTTTAGACATTTCTAATGCATAATAAGTAGGAATCACATTATAGAATTCTTCGTTAGTTGAAAAATTATAAGAAATCCCAACTTCATAATCGATCTAACTATCAATATTAGAAATTATCTTGAAAATTTTCTCTATTATATTTCCAATTCATCTACACCTTTTGATTTAGTCGAAATGGTGTGTGTTAAAGGTTATCATCATCATTAATCATTTTAAGTGTTACCAAATAATGATTCTATAAGATATGAAAAAATGGGCAGGGTAAAGGATATACATGTGTATCCCTATTTTTGAAACCCATTATCCATGTATAGATACTATTCTTCTGGAAAAGAGTACGACATCATTGCATCATACAGATATAAATCATCTCTAGGAGAAGTGTAGAATCCTCCAATTGAATAACAATCCATGGGGATGTGAGGTCGAGGTTCCCAAGAAAATAATTAAGGAATTAAATATTAAAATCTAGGTAAACTATCCTAGACTCAGTCTCACACTACTACTTTCCAAACATCCCTAGAAACAACGCAAGAATTTGACCATGCCTATCATGAGGTTTGGGAAATTAGTTCACTTCTAATCCAATTAATTGGGTACCTAGGTGTAGTTGAGGTTGATCCCATAGGTAATGTGTGAAAAATGGTAGATGTAATTAAGTGAAAATCAACTGATTATCCAGATAAATCAATCAATGTGAATAAGGGAAGAAAATTGTGAAGAAAATTGTTAAAATCATTCTAAAATATAAGAAGAGAAAGAAAACAGGGAGACAAAAATTTCATGGTTGGAACATGATTATGGTTTGTTGAATTTTTTTTCTTTTGTATTAGTAATCATTAATGAAATTTTTTTTACCCAGGGGATTCAATTATTTTTTTATTTCTTGGCCAATTAATAGTCAATTGGGAATTTTAAACATCAATCCCTTCGTTTAGTGATTAATTTATCAAGATCACGATATAGAATTACCCTTAAAATAGTGTAATCAGGCACATCGAACGGTCATGAGTTTTCCTATTGGAACTCCTTTATTTTTCACCATTAGTGTTGTTCTTTTACTAATACAACACCATCAAAGAATGTGGAATTAATTAATTAAATTTTTTTATATAAAAAGGTCATAATAAAAGAAAATACACAAAAATATTACAAATCTCAAATAATATTATCAAACCCCCAACATGAAAATTTAAACCTATTATGAACATGGTCCTTGTGTGCATATTTAGTGTAATCTAAAACCCTACAATGAGTATGAGAGGGAAGAACCAGGAAGAATAAAAACATGCTAAAATAAAATGAAAAAAGAAGAAATCCTACTATATTTGGGGTAAGATCAAGTCAGAATAGTGGTATCACCCTCTATATAATGTCCATCATAAAATATAGAGGTATTCCTCTCTACTTATATAAATTGTATGTTCATGGAATGTACTAGGGGTAAAATATGTGTACTTAGGTCAACCATTGTAACTTTTTTTCTCCACTGGTATGTGGCCAGCCATTTCTCCCTTTGAATTTTAAGAGTGTGTGGTCAGTTGTTGAATTTACATAGCATGTGGAACCATAATACATGGCATGTATGCTCCCTATCAGTTACCAAATTCTTATGTAAGGCCATACATAGTTTTTATAATGAATTACATAGTGTGAAATGTTTGATCTTTGAGTTGGTTGTGTACTCTGATGGGTCGATCCATGCACCTTGTCACTATACATATCATGTGTAATAAAGCACATGCCATGTATTCTTTTATTTTTTTTATATGATTATTCATGATGTGTGTTTTCCACTAGAAAAAACTGAAAAATCACCATGAACACCAAAATACATCATTTGATTCACTAAATAATAAATATCCTGTGTAAACGTGTTTTGAGATTAATAAACTATATGAAAGCGCATATACATAACAGGAACATCGTTAATTCTATAAATTTTATTCTTCCATCATGCAATGTTCAAATTTACTCTATCCAAACAACACATTTTCAAAATTTTAAGTAAATATATACACTAATTTTTCATCATTATAAATATATTTCAAATTAACACATGCTTTTTTTATATTATATTAGATAAAATTATATCTCAATTATATGTTCTTAGTCTTGGAATATTGTAAGGGTTTTATATTAATAGAAAAAATAGATGAATTATAATAAAAGCATTAATTTCATAACCATAATTAAAATTAGATAAATATTGTTTAATATATAGAGACTAATCACAAAATATACTAGCAATAATATATTCTTCTTCATTAGCATAAAAAGAAACTAGTATATGTTTCTTTAAACTCTAATAAATCAACTTATTTCCTAAAATTTGACACATACCAAATGTTCTTCCACTATTCAATCAGCATCCACCAAAACTAGAATAATGACCTAAATAAATAAAATTATGTCTTTCCATGATAAAACAATTCATGATTATTACTTCCTTTAACATATCTTATTATCTTTTTGACAGCTTTTGAGTGAGTTTCCTTTTGGTAAAATTGAAATTTATCAAAAATGTACGTACTAAACATTAAATCAGGTCTACATGTTGTTATATATGAAAATAGTCATATCATACCTCTAAACAAATTAATATATACTGATTTACCAGTTGTATAATAATCCCACTAACATACAATTCACATAGTATTTCTTAATCTTTTACCTGAATCAACTCCATATCTCTTAACCAATTATTTAAAAAATTGAATCTAATTTATGGATATTATATCATTTATTTAAAAATTTTGAAAACATAAAATGAATTTCAATTCTCCCATAATAATCACACCAAATTCAAAAGTTATTAATAAAACAATCATTCACATATCGATTCACTAGAAGATTTTAATATAATATCAACATCTTAAATTGAAACAATAAAAATATATCTAGAAAATTTCTTAATGAAAAATATAAGATCTACATTTCCTTTTAGAAAAATACTTTTTATCAAAAGTTATGGTAATATTTCATACCATTTTTGGAGATCTTATTTAAGTCCATATAATTCTTTCTATAATTTTGAAATATGCTATGTATATTTCTATAGATTAAAACTAAGTGTCTATTTTAAATAAAATTATTCAGAAATTGGTCCATTTAAAAATTTATTTTTCATATCCTTTTGATAATGTTTACAAAAATGAAAATCAATATAATCTATTAAAATTAAAATTGACTCAAGAATAGAAATAAGTAATAAATGTCTTGACATAATAAATTCATTCTTCTTGAAAAATACTTGTGAAAAAACAATAT
Organism: Viscum album; assembly: GCA_963277665.1. NCBI lineage: Eukaryota > Viridiplantae > Streptophyta > Magnoliopsida > Santalales > Viscaceae > Viscum > Viscum album. The sequence continues at coordinate 743,737,917 of OY728145.1, read as the reverse complement.
TTATTTATTTTATATAGTCTATCTATATTTATCTAATTTAATAATGGTAAACCTACTGATTCTAGTAATCCAAAAAAATTAAATGGTTTAACTGAAGTCTAATTGTTATTTATAGAAAAAATATTTATGCTTTTCTTCCATATACAATATCCAATTATAATATTTTTATTCATTAAAATAATCATTAGGTATAAAATAAAAAATTAATTCGGACTGAGTGAAAAAATCCTTATGGAATTTCTGGTCATCACTCTACATCAACATTTTCAATATTTCATTCAATATCATGATTTTTATAAGTTTTCTAATTTCTTTCATAAGGGTTTCATCTTCAATAATAATTTATTAATTGTCTATATTCACCAAAATTAAATTATCTAAAATCTTCTTCAATATTCTATGAATCTAATCTATTTTTATTTAATTAATTGTTACAAAATTTAATATAAACATATTCTTAAATAATATTAGACATTTTATTATAACCTTTATAATATTTACAAAAATTAAAATAACCTAAAATATTCCTTCATTTGATTTAGAACAAAACATATCCATTGAATCATTTTTATTAATGATATAATATTTACAACCAAAAACTCTAATAAATCCAAATTTAGTTGTCTTTCCTTTTTATAATTAATAATGAGCTTTCTTAAGTAATGGTCTTATAATAATCCTATTAAATCCATACCATGAAATAGTTTACTTCATCCCATATATATTTATATAGAATAAATTTATTTAACATATATCTACCCATTTAATGAGTAGGTCCATTATTTCATGTTATAACTCTATCTTTCTAAGGTGATATTAGTGTAGAGAAATTAGGAAAACATCAATTTTTTCCACAAAATTCCCAAATTCCAAATTTAAGAATTCAGAACCTCTATCACTTTTAATATAAATAATTAAATAACCATTTTCATTTAGAATTTTTTTAAAATTTCTTATAAATATTCACTTCTATTAGATAAATAAATCCATGTATATCTATTAAAATAATAAATAAATTAATATCTTTTACCAAATAAAAAAAATTTGAACAGGTTTAAATAAATCTAAATGAATAATTTTGTGGGGTATTACTGTTTCAACATATTTAATAGATATGAAACATTATTTGCATTAATTTTATTTTATGTATGAATAAAAATAGTTATATTTGTATACTTTTAGTTTTGTAATCTATAGTATATTTTTCTATTTTGATAACTTGTGTTCCAATCTGAAATTTTCATGTCGAAGACACCAATTCCATAAAATTTCATCTGTCTCTATAGAATTAAGGCACATAAATTTCTTATTTTTTAGATCAAAAAAATAAATAGAGTAAATATTATTTTTTATATTAGTATCAAATAATACAGAATCATTTTTTAAAATAATGAATTTAGGGTTTTAAATTTTTAAAAGCATTCCATCGTCACATAGTTTTGAAATACTAATTAGATTATGTTTTAATTATTCAACATATGATACATTAGAAATAATTATATAGTTATAGATACTGAGTTCAATAAATCCTTTAACTTTAACTTTTTTTGTCTCTAAATATAATGGTTCCACTATCACATTGAATGTAAGATAAGAAATTTGATGTTTCTCTAGTCATGTAACTACAATATCCACTGGCCATGTACTAAATTTACCTCTTGAAACATATTTGGTTTTTTTCTAAAAAATACATTAGAAAACATATTTAGTACCCACAGTACATTGGGTCTAATATGATTAGTAAATTAATTTATCGGTACCCAAAAAGATTTTAAACATCCAGTTTCTGGTAATATTAAAGTTGATTTCTTATAAGATAATTTTTTTTATATTTTATATATTGAAGAAATATTAATTAATATTCACTTTCATAATGAATATTAATTATACATCTAAAACATGTAACTATTGAAAAACATCCTTTAGAACTTTTTAAAATGAAAGTATTATACTTATTATTTAATTTTATATCATTTAAAAAATCATATTTATTTTTATTTACTTAATTCATATCCATAATTATATCATATATCTGTTTACATTGAAAAATGTAGTCAATTCCTCATTTAATCTTACTATTTACTTTTTCAATGTTTCATTATCTTTCTGAGTAACTTCCAGATCATCATAAAACTTTTAATTATAACTTGATAATGTATTTTTATGGTTTCAAATTAATTTTAAAATAATTTTTCCACAAAAAGATTATTATTGATTCATTTTTATTCTATATACAAATCATATATTATTAATATATCTCTATGTATTTTTCTCATTATGTTTATTCTATTCACCGTAAATAAAAATTTGAAAACTGGAATAAATGTTGAAACTAAAACTATAATCACTACTAACTAAACTTGTAATATCCATTATGCACATATTTGAAGAATGCTTTTCAGTTCAAGATTCATCACTCAAATCCATGTACTCCATGAAACTCTATCCATATGCTAAGTCTATATTCTCCATTTTCTTGTATTTTATATATTTTCTATCATGATTCAATTTTTAGTGGTCTTTAATAATATAAACTTTTCTTTTTAATGAATAATAAGTTAATTCTAAATTATCATTTTAAGAAATTTATTTACCTTTCATATTTCCATTTTAAACATATTTGGAGTAATTATTCTTTAATATCATTTTAAAAAGAATCATTTTCATCAATTTGTATAATCCTTTTATAAGATTATCTACCTCATACGTTTTTATTCCCTTATAACACTCCAATATTTTAAAATAAGATCATTATGTTCAATAGCATATACAACACACAACACCGAGCTAAAACATCCCATGAAATATATTGTTTAAATATGACCATTATAGCCTTACCATTAAATTATTAGATATAAATATGAATAAATAATTTTTTAGAATTATATAGTTTACAAATTTACAAAATAAATTAATTATTTATCTATATATTAGAAATAAATATAGATATCATTTGAAACTGAAAGAAATGTTTTTTTAAACACATTTTTATGCATGTGATTTATTTTTATCTTAATAATTTAAATTAGTTAATATTGGAGAATTATTTTGATTATATTTATATATTATAAAAAAATTATTAGTTATTTAATATTTTTCAAGGAATAAGATAATAATAAATCCATTTTATTCTTATCATTTGTATTTCTACAAAAACAGATTCTTTGTATTCTGCGCAGCTATTTTAATACTTTTTTTACCAATTTTATAAAATTTATTTAAAAAATAGAACGTAAATCTTAAAATAATCAGTTCAAAATTCTCATAGAATTATTTTTTAATTTTTTTTAAATGTCTTTTTTTTTATGAATAGTTAAAAAATGTCTTTATTGAAAATCGTTGTTTCATTTTAAAAATTTACAAGTCCCATTTTGTTTTAAAATAGATTATAAAGTAAAAGTAGTTTAATTATATTATAAATAATCCAATTTATTTCATTTTATTCAATGAAATGATCAATTTTAATATAATATTCTTTGTATATATGATAATGTTTCTTTGGAAACCAATTTTTTCATCACATATATGGGTTTAATATTAAATTAAATTCTACCAATTATGTAATTTTAATTTGGAAAAATGGGTTCTATATTTATATTTATTATAATTAATATATTTTATAATTTTCATCTAAATTTTTTGGTGAAAATGAATAGTGAAAACAGTAAAAATTAGTTTCTGAAATTAAGGTAAAAATGGTTTTACTCATGGTAAACCAAAATATAAGGGTATTTTTGCAAATTATAATCGTCAAAATTATCTTTTATGGCCATATTTAGACCTTATAATATCAAAAATTAAATTTGTTTCTGACGCTTTCACCGGGGCGCGTGCATCCGTCTGTGGAGGACGTGCGGATGTTGCCCCACATTCCTGCTTTCCAAAGGCGGGGCACCATTCGCTCCTTGTTTAGGGACGTTTACTCCTTGATCGAAACGGGATGATGGGATGTCGGTTCTTCCTTCCGTGGATTCCTCCTCAGAACTCGTCACCAAGTCCGGGTCTCCCTCATAGATTTAATACATTGTTCGTGAAACTCTTCCCAGTGCCATGTTTCCATGGATGCCTATTAATTACACTACTTCTGTCAGGACATTCCAAGGGGTCTGGTCAGGGCAGCAACCTTCAGTCGGGCAAGTAGTCACGTTGAGGCATCATTAACGTGTCTGAATACTAGGGAATTGGTGTCTCTGTCTTTTGTCCCTTATTATAGGGCTTCTCGAGGGTACGGAAGCCCGAGGCATCCCACATCGAGCGCGAGGAATCATATGTCATAGGCATGTATCTGAGGTTTTCTTCAGCTTCCTATGTTTAACACAGGGTATGCCGCAAGTTTAACATCCAACGGAGATGGATCGGGGTGATTAGAACACTAGCTGGAGTGGATCAGATTGAGGAACCCCCTTGAGGGAACACCGATATCGGAGCCAGCCCATGGGAAGCTTCCCGAATGCTGTAGAGAGGAATGGGGTGGCATGATCTCACCGGGATGTGGCAGCCTGGGAAAGAATCAGGATGGAAGATGGAAAGATACACAGAGTGGATGGGGAATGAAATGGAACTGTCGTGGAGATAACGGTGGTGATGGGATTGAGTCTCGAAGAGACTTCCTACATATCCCCATGGTAGGGAATCAAAGTCCGCGTATTTCGGTTGGTGAGAACTGACATGAAGGGGTTCGGAACGACCAAAGGGTGATGGGATTGAACCTCGGGTAGGCTTCCTACATACCATGCCTTGACACGGATCAAAGTCCACGTAGTTCGAGATAGAGTCTTGTCATGCCGACACGGAGGCGGCCGGGACCAAAAGTTGGTGGGCTTGAACCTCATAAGGCTTCCTACGTACAATGCCTTAGCATGGATCAAAGTCCACGTATTTTAGAATGGATGAGTGGGGGCTTACACTCTAGGCTACCCATGGTGGTGGGTGAACCGACGTGAATGTGGTCGGAATGATAGGGTGGTGGGCTTGAACCTCATGAGGATTCCTATGTACCATGCCTTGACATGGATCAAATTCCACGTATTTTATAAGGGACTTCGGTGAACTAACGCGAAGAAGGACCTTGGTCCAATGGGTGTTGGTCTTGAACCTCGGGTAGGCTTCCTACGTACCATGCCTTGACATGGATCAAATTCCACATAGTTTGGGTTGAAAAGGGGTTGTTGAACTAACATGAAGGGGTGTCAGAACAACTGGATGGTTGGGTCACAATGGCTTACTGCTGGATTGGGATGTATTTTAACGTCATGCGGGACTGGGGCATGTTGGAGAACCGATGTGAATAAGGACCTTGGCCCAGGTGGATGGTGGGCTTGAACCTCATGGAGACTTCCTACGTACCATGCCTTGACACGGATAAAAGTCCACATAGTTCAAAATGGATGTCGGAGTACCGACGTGAACCTTGGTATGATGAGTGTTGAGCTTGAACCTCGGGGAGGCTTCCTACGCACCATGCCTTGACATGGATCAAAGACCACGTAGTTCAGGTGGTGTCGGAGAACCGACATGAAGATGGACCTTGGTCCGATGAGTGTTGGGATTGATCCTTGGGGAGGCTTCCTACGTACCATGCCTTTACATGGATCAAAGACCACATAGTTCATGTGGTGTCGGAGAACTGACGTGAAGATGGACCTTGGTCCGATGGGTCTTGGGGTTGAACCTCGGGGAGGCTTCCTGCGTACCATGACTTGACATGGATCAAAGTCCACGTAGTTCAGGTGGGTCACAATGTCTTACTGCTAGACTGGGATGCAGTTTGACATCATGTGGGATGAGATGCAGTTTGACGTCATGCGGGACGAGATGCAGTTTTAACGTCATGTGGGACGGGACGTTTGGGAATTACCATGTGAGGTGGCACATGGTGTGTCATGATCGGTGCTCACTCTAAGCCCACAAGAGTCATGCTCGGTGTGAGAAACAAGAGGTTGTAGGGACCTGACGATCACGCCATGAAGGGTGAATCTGTAGGAAGCGAAGAGGGGCTTACGTGTTAGGCGGCCCATGGTGCTGGGACATACTCCATGATGGAGGCCCAAGAGCGACAAAGCATAGAGGGAGAGGAGAAGTACGGAGGTGCATGGGTACTACCTCCTGCAAGAAGGACCAGAGACTTACACCAAGATGGCGGCCCTTCGCCTACGGACAAATGCCACTCCTAGAAGGAGGATATCATCCCCTGTGGAGGCCAGGGGGCGTGGAGAACGTCGAAGGTGGGGGGCCTCACGTGACAGGCATGAGGAGATGTCATAGTTTAACGTCATGTGTTGAGGATGAGGGTGCTTGGAAGTTTAACTTCCTACAGCTCGGACGAGGTGGGTTTACTCCGTACCCCTAGGACTTACATGATCAGTACCCTATGCTCCTTGTGGGAGGGAAGGTGCCAGCAATGTCGTGTAGAAGGGGGCACAGATTGAACCCTTGTGGGGTCCACGTTAGTGTGGATATGCAAAGAATCAATAACCATTAGCGTGCCTATGTGAAGAAGAATCAGGAAAAGCAATACCATGGGCAGTATCGTCCAGGGGACTTTGAAATCACATCGTGAAAACCTGGAGGGTCACACGAGAGAAGGAATTTCCAAGCATAGGGGTCCACAGGCAGGGGCCTTGCGGAAATCAGTTGCTCTGCCTAGTGTAGGAAACATGATAAGGGGTTTTCTTCACGAAGTGTGGTGCCTTATCCTTATCATGGGGAATAGGTGTGAATGGGAGGTTCTTCACGAAGTGGAATGGTGTTCGTGGAGCACTGCCTCATGGAGCATAGGTGCCTCGCGAAGCAACGTTCCGTCAAGAAGTGTGCTTCTCCAAGTATAGTGAACCTGCCTTAGCATGTGGATCATGTGTAGAGGATGGTTGTTTCGCAAATCATAAACACTCTGTGGCTACCCGGGTCCCCTTGGGGATCCCTTTCCTTCGCAAATGCCCTTAAGATTCGCAAAAGGCATCCCCCTCGGAAGAGGGGATCAAAACGAGACAATAAGGAGGCTCCTCATAGAGCTCATGATTCACAGAGCAAATAGTGCTTCGCAATTTGGGATCTGAGAAGCTGAAAGGTCGGATTGTTCTTCTGGGAGGCTCAGGGGGAGCTCGGTATTTATAGGCAAGAGGCACTGAGAAGCAGAGCCCACGTGGCGCGAAGGGGGATTCGGTTGCTTCGTGGTAGGTTGCGAACGCCAACCAGGTTCGTAGAGAGATACCACCTCCTTACTTCGTGGAGGGTTTGTGAACGTCAGGGGAATTCACAGAGAGGTACTGCCTCTTTGCTTCGCGGTGGCCGCATTGCTTGGGGGGCTCCGCATCATGGATTTGCGGGGCAGGTCATGGGGCATCTTTTTCTTCTCTCCTTTATTTATATATTTTCGTGCCAAAAAATGCACCCCCCCCCCCATACTTGGAGCCGTGGAGGGATCAAGGGTCGAATTCTAAGGGAAATCTCCAAAATCAACGATCGTTCGCGGAGATAGATCGTGATGCGGGTGCGCGAGGCGGACATGGGCCGCGCGATCCGGACACGCCGCGAAGCTCCATGTGGGCTGGACGCGCCGTGAAGCTCCAAGGGCCACCGCCTATAAATAAGGGGCTGAACTCTCTTTTGTCATTTCCCTCCTTTGCGAACTTTTCCTTTTGAACTCTCGATTCGTGAAACTATGCGTACTCTGCGACTGCTCACCACGAATCGATCTTTGCAGCGAACCGCGAGTCTCTAACTCTATGATAGTGCCAAGTGAATGTGTACATGAAGGTCGAGGCCAGGCTCCACGATTCTGCTTCGCGAGGGAGCTCCGTGAACAGGTTTCGCGATCTGAGCTATAAAATTTTCAAACCCTTTAAAAACATATGGCCCACCAAGAAGCTGCCCAGGGGGTTCTTGCGGACGCTTCCTAGAGGGATGAGATGGCCAACTATCTGGGCCTGGGGGAGCTAGATCAAAGCCACTCGGACCATAATTCTTTGATGAACTATAATCAGAGAGCCCGAAGAACTATCTATTGTGCAAGAAGCTACACTTGTATGGATTCGGGCTGAGGGATGATGTCTTCATTCCTGAGGCGAGTAGGGATGAGCCAGTTTTCTAGTTCAGAATCACGTCGTGCCAGCACCAATGGTTCAGGGAAGTTGATGGTCATGTGAGGGAGGACTTCAAACCTGTCACCACTGACTATCTATACAACCATCTAAACAACATTGATGGGAAGCCATTTCAACCAGAGACGTACCCTCCCATGTACTACACTATACTGAAGGAATCTTTGAGGGATTCGAAGAAGGGGTGGTCCGATGAGTGGGACCTTCACCAGGGCGGAAACTTCACCAATTATTCGGCATGGGCCAACTGGGTAGGTGCCTCATGCGAGGAGTTTGGAGCTGAGCTGAGGAGAGTGGGATTGTATGAGGGGGCATGGGCCTCCCAATTCCACATTTATCAACCGAAATAGCAGATTGAGCCGATGGTCGTCTAGGACCAACACTTTTCACCTACACTATGGGGAGGTTGGCATCAGTCTGTGGGATGTCCATCAGATTTCGGGGGTCCCGATCTTAGGGGCTATGTATGATGAGTTCCTCCCCATCCTAAGTGTGTAGGAGGATCCGGAGCAGATGTCGCGGTTGGCGCTGGCACTGATGGGACTGGTCCCCAGAGAGGATAAAGAAGCGGTGAGAGATGTCCCCTTTAAGAAGTGGTTCAAGCAGTTCCAGAACATCCTGAAGGGTCAAGAGTTTTCCCCAAGGCCTCAAACTTTCCCGAAGAGGGCTCAATGGGGAAAGGAGCACTCGTATTGGCAGCTCTTGTAGGACAGCCAATGGAAGACCTGGGGTTTCAGTGTCAGCACTGAATAGTGGTCGATAGTCAGATTGGCGGAGTTTATCGCAGCCCTTATCTGTGGTTGGATCCTACCAGTGAGGGATACCAACATGGGGGTGCAGCCCAACTCATTCATCATGGCATCCATGTTGGGCACAGGAAGGTGGGTCAATCTAAAGATTTCGATGCTCACCATATTGTATAAGATGCTACGACACGTTAGCGAGGGAAAGAATACGTCGAGCATATGTGGGCCCTTCTACCTTCTGTATGGGTGGATTGCGGCCCACATTAGGGGGTTTACGAATATCTAAACCCCATCTCGCCACCGGGGTCGAACTTCCGCCCATCCATTCTGAATGCAGCTAGGATCTTCCCAGTCGAACTAACTGTACCGATGGTGCTAAACCGGGTGTGGAAGGCGGACAAGTTTAACTTACACCCATTTCCATTGCCAATGGGGGTACTCACTGACAACGGTCAGGGGAAGAAAGAGCATCGGGTATATCTCACGGCCTTTCGAGGTGGAGTCTTGGTGGAATGGGTGGAATGCGAGCCGATCTACGAGTCGTACACCCCACACCGGTTCGCGAGGCAATTCTGGTTCCTGCAGCGGCTGACCTCACAGGTCTTCTAGGAGGTGCGCCACAAGGAGCACCTGTTTGTAATGAGGCAATTGTGTCTCATGTTCACATGGGAAGATGGGAAAATGCAAAATGCATTGCCTCCATCCACAACCGCCTTCGGACTGGTGAAGGAATATTCCATAACCCGGGAGGGAGCTTATCCGAGGGAAATGCTGAAGCAGCCAACCATTCGAGCTAGTGATGGTGGGCCTCCCCAATCCCGAGGTCGGGGTTGGAGGCCAGCAAGGGCCTCTCGCAGTGGCGGAGCTGCCATGGCAGCGAGACCTGCACCAGCTGAGGATGAGACAGTAGCAGCAGATCCAACAGTGTTAGTGGACCCGGTGGTCTCGGAAGAGTAGAGCCATCCGGAGGGGCGTCCACTGAGGGGATTCTGCAGGATATCCACTCAGTCTCCAGGGAAGTGGCTGCGCCATATCAACATGCCATAGAATGTTGTTTTCCCGGAGGTCTGGACATTTGGGGTGTCAAACGGCAACACCTTGGTCCGCCCGAGATGTGGGAACACATGAACTGCCTCGAGATGGACTTACCAGGTATAGGCCCTATCCGGGCCAGTTTCGCAGTGTCCCCAGCAGAGGCGGAGCAATACCTGGATGAGCTAGAGTACTTTGTACATTCCAATGGTTCCCTGCATCTAATGACAGACCGGGTGAGGGTACTGCTGGATCAGACGGTTCCCCCACAACTGTCGGCTGCTGAGATTAGGGATTGCTTCCCCCTATCGAAATATTTAGACGAATCCTCTTGGGGAGACGAGGTCGTTGGAGGGAGCCCGTTGGGGGGGAAAGAGAATTCGGTGATCAAGACTTGGATCTTGACAATTTCGCGGAGGCTCTCGAGGTAACATTCCAAGTTTCTTCCCTTGAGGTCTCCTCTCAGGTCATTACGTACCACTTACCAAAATCTAAACCGTGCAGAAGGAACTTGTAAACAGACCTCGCTCTTGCCCATCAGTGGGTGATGATGTAGGAACCTCAGAACTCACGTTTTTGGCCACGTCCAGTTCAGTGTATGGAAGTGCTAGGACACCTAAGGTGGATCTTCCAGAATCTCTATACCTTCCGACAATATACGGAGGGCCACGCCTCGGGGCCCCGTCAACATCAACTTCATATCAGTACCAGGAGTTCAATCTCTGTGAGTCCTCTCCGATGAACTCATTAATACACGCTGATCGTGCCAATTGATGTTAATTCCCTTCTCTGTCACGTACAGTTCTTTGACTGGCATGGGCTGTTGTGGCGAGGCTGGTCGAGATTTATGGCGGCATCCCTCCTAGGGGAATGCTGGTGATCGTTGAGATATTTACCCAACCCACCCGAGCTGCAGTGTCCCCTATCATTGGCGAGACCACCAGTGGGGTCTTGCCTGAGGTCATCGAGGTGGGTCCGACGATAAGGATCTTTCAGTCAAACCAAGTCCCGCCGCGTCTGATCCAATGCCAAATGTCACGCCGGATTCAACACCAGACGTAGACCCACTGAAGACTTCTTGTGGTAGTACCCCACATACGAGCCTGCTAATCGCACGGACTGGGATTAGACGACCTCTGATGAAGATGAAAACAAAATATTCTGCCGCTGATCGTGGAAGCTAATCATGCGCTTCATCAATGACACCCCCAAGTGCTATGGCTGGACAAAATGGATAGACTTCGATCGCGGTTGTGCAAACTTTGTGCTGGGGGAGTGGATGCCCAGTGCCCTCATCTTCTCATCTGATATCATATTGAAGAGAAGATCTGAGAGTATGATCATGGGCTCAGCTTGGGCTGGCAGTGAAGGAAGGTGACGAACATCATGAAGCTCCAAAAGGCTGAAAACGAAGTCCAACACCTACAAATCCGGGAGGATGAGCACTCAACCTCTATTAATGCACAATCTGAGTTGATATTGTGATTAAAGGCCCAGCTGGCAGAGGCATAGGGGCGTATGAGGAAGGATTTTGAAGAGATTTCTATCACCCAGGTTGACATAGAGCGGGCCCGAGCTAAGTCTGATGAATTGTGCCCCATCGCTGTGGAGCAGGAGTGGGAGCTGAGTCGGCGGCAACAATTCCTGGATTCCACAAGTTGAAGGGTGGCAGAGCTGCAACGCTCTTTTAACGGGGTCAATCCGTCCATGGGGGGAGTTGACCCCTGGGTACTGTAATGATTACAAACCCTTAATCATACTTTCATGCTTTGATATTTTTTGAATGTCGTTGCATGCACTGGTTCCGTTGTTTTCACTGGTTCATTGCATCCTTACGATGTTTGCAGATTGTCCAGCGACAATTCCCTAAGCTCACGTGGGTCGGGGCCAATGTGAGAAACAAGAGATAGTCACCTCATCACCCCATCCAAACATATAAGTGCAAAACAAGCTTTGGGTATCCGGGGTTTGGATAACCGGTCCAGATTTCCAGGAAATGGGAGAGACCTGACTGGAGAATGAAGTTCTCAGAACAGCCGAATTACCGTTTTCCGGTGTACTCTTGTGCACGAACGGTGCAATGCCAGGGGTGCTGAAATCAGTCCGAATGGTTGGGAATGGGAAGTGTGAATCACGATACCCAAGATTCAGAACATTGTGGGGGTGGTGTGACAATGAAGTACAACTGTTAACTGTGGAGAAAAAACGGTATAATTACTATGTTAGCCTGAAAAAAGGATAAAAAATGAGGTCCGACCATTGACCATGTTTGAAACACAGGGCCTAACTCAAATATCGTTGATCAGTCTTATGGGACATTGGCCCAGAACAGCAGGCGAACCATAGGCCGAGCATCCATACTGTTTGGGGGTCCCTCCAAACATGACCAGTCTTCCAGAACATTGGCCCAGGATAGAAGGCAGACCATAGGTCAAGCATCCATACTATTAGGGGGTTCCTCTAGACATGAAAGAGGATGAGAGTTTGAATAAGTGGCACGTGAAGCGTGGGATGTGGAGTGATGGTTTGTTCAAACATAATCCAACACTCATGAAATTAAGACACCGTGGTGGGAGTACGCTAGATGGGTGCATCGGTTTGATCATGGGTCATTCCTTCTTTCAGACAGGTACTTTCTGGCGAGGGGTTATGTCGCTTCCTAATGTCATCTTGGGAAAACTGTACTTGTTCAGGGTAGAGTTATAGTTGTACGGTTCCTTATGAGGGGTCCAGACAGGGGGCCGGAAAGGGGAAGAAATGGATTTGTGACTCCTGGGGGCTAGAACCTAGGAAAAATACCAGGGTGTCCCTACTTATCCCATGAGGATGGGAATCAATCCACACGTAGTTCTGGAAGCACAGTTTAACGTCATGCAGGATGATGAGAATCCTGGTTGCGCCGGTACACATCCTACCAAAACCACTAAGCCCACGTGATTCGTGCTCGATGTGGGAAACAAGAAGTAATGGGGGGCTTTCCCGACACAGGATGGGGTGGGTTAGGGTGAAGGGACACTCGGTGAATACCGTCCCAATGATGCTAACACGTCCATGTGGCGTAACTATATGCTCAAAGAGATAAAGCCGAGTATGTAAAAATTCCACTTGAACATGAGGAAGTGGAAATGTGTGAATCATGATGCTCGAGATTTGGGTCACAATGATGGTGGCGTGATGATAGAGGATAACTTTTGACTGTGGCAGAAACACAGCATCCATATCGCATTAGCCTGGAATGGGGACAGACAAATGAGGGTCGACCGTTGACCATGTTCGAAACACGGGACCTGTCGCAAATGTCATCTGAGATCCTTAGGGATGTTGTCAAGAAACGATAGGAGAGCCCTTAGGCCCAGCATCCATGGAGATCCCTTAAACCTATAATCCATGTTGTCTGAGGGTCCTGTTGGACGTGGAAGAGGATGAGGATCCAAATAGAGAGCACACAAATCTTGGACATGGAATAAGGGGATGTCCCCATGAAAATCCCACACTTCGGAATCTTTGTCAAAACACATCTGAATATGTTAATGATACGTATTAGATATATGGATTCGAGTCCCTTCCCATAGGGAGATCTTAGTTTAGGTTCATAGAATTCGGACCATGGATGGGAGGAAACATAAGAGGCACGTGGAGGGTAATTACAAAAAACCCGACGTGAATGAGGACCTAATCCCACACCACACCGTACAACCCCCTTGGAAGAGATTTTAGGTCAAGGGACCAAAAACGAGAGTTGATCTGGGCATGAGGCAAAATGAATAGGTGTTCCTACGTACCCCATGGGGATGGGGATCAAGTTGAATGTAGTTCTTGAAAGGTTCTTAGTTTGAGGTCTTAGAACTCGGACCATGAATGGGTAAAGAGAGCCGGAAACACATGGTGAGGTGGTTACAAAACCCTATGTGAACGAGGAAATAATACCTACTTACCATGCATTCTATAGGGAAGTGCTCTAGTCGAGTGATCGAACACAAAAGTTAGGCAGGGCCTGCAGGGAAGTGCCTGGGCGCTTTTACGTATCTCATAAGGATGAGAATCAAGCCATACGTAGTTCTAGATGGTGGAACAGTTCGGTAAGGCACTAGTGAAAAGGATAAAGGGGGCGTGTGGGTCTAGCCCTTTCCCCAAGAGAAGTGGTATTTGATAAATCGTTTTTTTCCTTTAAGGTGAGTGGTTTTTTTTGTGAAGCGATAGGCCTAGAGTAGCAAGCCCTTGTTTCGCCACAAGAATCAAGCCGTAGTAGGCGTTGAAAATGGCATGGATCATGACCAATACCCAACATGATGTCCCCTATGATGAGGTCATCATAATGAAGTGTTGTTTTTCATCGTGCGGCCAGGATGATAAAGTCACAGTTTAGGGTCATGTGATAGGACCAAGCATGCATTTTAACGTCACGCAACACAGATATAGCAGAGACAATGCTAGGCGGGGAATGTGTACGGTGCCATGAAAAATAACTGATGTGAATGAGTAAATGATCCCACATCACACTGTATGCAATTCCGAGAGGGGTACCCCGGGCCAAGGGGCCCAAATAGGGGTGAGAGCGAAAGGGGCTGGAGAAACTTACTCTCAGCTTAGCTGGACCTGTAAACGAGATAGTTGTGTGATCCTACGTATCCCATAAGGATGGGAATCAATCCAAATGTAGTTCTGAGTAGATATTAGTTTATAGTCTTAGAGCTCGGACCATGGGAGCCCCGAAGGATGCCGTATTGTAGCTTTGTCCCTCTAACGTGCAGAGGTGCACTGAGGGATAGCGCCAAGAGTTTCGAGATTCCACCTGGACACAATGGGGTGGAACAAAATGTGAATTATGAAACCAACATTCAAGGCCTGAAGGGGCTGGCGTGACAACATAGGATTACTACTAAATGTGGCAGAAAATCAGCATCCATATCGCGTTAGCCTGAAATGGGAACAACAAATGAGCATTGACCGCTGACCATATTGGAAATGTGGGATTTGTATTGATTTTTTGTCTGAAACCCTCAGGGTCGTTGGCCCGTAACTGTAGGATATCCCTTAGTAATGGTATCCAGGACGTTCTTGGGGGTCCTTCCAGGTGTGAAAGATAATGGAAGCCCGAATGAAGGGGAACATGAAGCTTGACAAGTGGAAGGAACTTGACCAAGTTGAATCTAACACTCCTGGTCCTGGACCAGAGTACTCTTAACACATTAGTGAACCACCGCACGTGGTCGAGGGACTCAACATGAGGGTGGCCAAGAGATGGAAGATTCCCTAGAGAAGGGGGGCATAGCGCCAAAAACCCTGTACCACACATATATATCCCCCTAGTGGAGAGGGACAGGCCGAGGGGCCTAGGTGACCCGGAGATCAGGAGATCTCTAAGAAGTGGGGCTGGACCTGAAGTCTAGACATTCGGGTGGTCCTACGTATCCCATAAATTTGGGAATAAATCCACACATAGTTCTCAAGAGGGTGCCTTTTAATGTCGTGCGGGACAGGGAATTGGAGGGCTAATTTTTAGAACGGGGTGTGTGTGGTGTGGCTATTGCAAACCCGACGTGAATGAGTACATAGTCCCACACCACGCCACGCAGTCCCGTAGTCAAGGTCCTGAAGGCCGGACAGATAATATGAATTAGGAGAACTCAAGATGGACACAAAGACAAAAGGTCTGGGCATTCCGACGTATCCCATGAGGATGGGAATCAAGCCAGACATAGTTCTGAGGAGATCTTATTTTACGGTCTTAGATCACAGACCATGAATGGATGGAAAATTTCCATGTAAGCATAGACCTCGACCCGATCCCTAAGCCCACGTGAGTTAAACTCAGTGAGGGAAATAAGGGAGGAAGATCCTTATTGAAATACCTGGAATTTCCATCAAAGGGAAATCAGTGCAGAGACCTGAAGGACACCTTTAATGCAGCTTTGTTCCCCTAACGCGTAGATGCGCACTGAGGAATAGTACTAAGAGTTTCTAAACTCTACTTGGAGATGATGAGGTGGAAAAGGATGTGAATCATTTAACTGAAATTTTGGACTGAATGGGGTTAGCGTGGAGATGGAGGATAACTGTTAACCGTGGCGAAAAAACTATCTCTATATCGTGTTAGCCTGAAGTGGGAACAAAAAATGAGCATCGACCACTGACCATATTCGCAACGCGGGATTTGTATCGATTTTTTGTCTAAAACCCTCAGGGGAGTTCGCCCATAATGGTAGGAGATCCCTTAGGCGTGGTATCCAGGCCGTTCTTGGGGGTCCCTCTGGGTGTGAAAGGTGATGAAAGCCCTGATGAAGGGAAACACAAATCCTGAAAAGCGGGTGAAAGCATGTCCGAGCAGAATCCGACATTCCTGGTAATAAACCAGAGTACCCTTAGGCATATTGTTTAACCACTAAAAAGGGTTGACGAAGAGGCTCAGGAGGGAGAGGTACATGGAGTGGTCATTACAAGCCTGACGTGAATGAGGACATAATCCCATGCCACTCCATCGACTCCCCTCGTGGAGGAAGGGTGGGCCAAGGGGCCAAGGTGAAATGGAGATTTTTGGGGGACGGGGCAGGACTCGAAGCCTAGGCATTCGGGTGGTCCTACGTATCCCATAAGGATGGGAATCAAGCCACATATAGTTCTCAAGATGTATTTTAACGTCATACAGGATGAAGAGGGGAGTAGGATACCCTCGAATAAGGGAGGTGTATGGTACGGCGGAAAAATCGATGTGAATGGGGAGATAATCCCGCACCACACCATGCAGTCTCATAAGAGAGGACCTGGGCCAAGGGCCCAAAGAGTCCAAAGGGCATGATAGTTGGGCTCTGGTCAAGAAGGACTGTCCTACTCGCAGTTTAACGCCTTGCAGTCAGGATGAGGGTCGGGGAATAGGATTCCCTAGATAAGGGAGGTGTACGACACGACGAGTAACCCGACATGAATGAGGACATAGGCCCATATCACATTATACACTCAGGGTATGAACTTGGGATAAGGGGGATGAGAAGGCCAAGGGGCCTGAGGCTAGGCCTTGGTCAGGAAGGCCTGACTAGCTTGCAGTTTAACATCTTGCAGTAAGGATGAGGGTCGGGGGCCCGAGGAGGCCAAGGAGCCTGAGGCTAGGCCTCGGTCCGGAAGGCCTGACCAACTTGTAGTTTAACGTCTTGCAGTAAGGACAAGGGCCAGGGGCCCGAGGAGGCCAAGGGTCCTGAGGCTGGGCCTCGGTCAGGAAGGCCTATCCAGCTTTCAGTTTAACGTCTTTCAGTAAGGACGAGGTTTGGGGGCGCGAGGAGGCCAAGGGGCCTGAGGCTGGGCCTCAGTCAGGAAGGCCTGACCATCTTTTAGTTTAACGTCTTGCAGTAAGGATGACGGTCGAGGGCCCGAGGAGGCCAAGGGGCCTAAGGCTGGGCCTTGGTCAGGAAGGCCTGATCGGTTTGCAGTTTAACATCTTGTATTAAGGACGAGGGACGAGGGCCTGAGGAGGCCAAGGGGCCTGAGGCTAGGCCTCGGTCAGGAAGGCCTGACCAGCTTTCAGTTTAACGTCTTACAGTAAGGACGAGGGTCAGGGGCCTGAGGAGGCCAAGGGGCCTAAGGCTGGGCCTCGGTCAGGAAGGCCTGACCAGCTTGCAGTTTAATGTCTTGCAGTAAGGATGAGGGTCGGGGGCCTGAGGAGGCCAAGGGGCCTAAGGATGGGCCTCGGTCAGGATGTCCTGACTAGCTTGTAGTTTAACGTCTTGCAGTAAGGATGAGGGATGGGGGCTCGAGGAGGCCAAGGGGCCTGAGGCTGGGCCTCGATCAGGAAGACCTGACTAGCTTACAATTTAATTTTTTGCAGTAAGGAAATGGGTCGAGGGGCCGAGGAGGCCGAGGGTCCTGAGGCTGGGCCTCGATCAGGAAGGCTTGAATAGCTTGCAGTTTAACTTCTTGTAGTAAGGACAAGGGTCGGGGTCCTAAAGATGCCAAGGGGCCTGAGGCTGGGCCTTAGTTAGGAAGGCCCGACTAGCTTGCAGTTTAACTTCTTACAGTAAGGACGAGGGATGGGGGCCCGATGAGGCCAAGGGGCTTGAGGCTGGGTCTCAGCCAGGAAGGCCTGACCAGCTTATAGTTTAATGTCTTGAATTAAGGACAAGGTCTGGATAAGGTGTCTCTTCTAGGGATGTGTACGGTAAGGCGAGTAACCCGACGTGAACACCACATCGCACAATCCCATCATAGAGAACCTGGGCCAGAGCCCCGATAGTTGGCCCTGCCCAGAAAGTGTTTGTCGCTTCTGGATAGGGCAGAACGAATCACTACACATGTTGTTTGGGACATCTTGGGGTAGACCCGAAGATCTAGGGTGTTTGTTGACCATGTTCGAAACACAGCGTCTCTATGGTGACCTGATATGGGAGAAACAAATGAGCGTCGACCGCTGACCACATTCAAAACGCCGGACTTATATCAGCTTGTTACTCGGCATCCTCGAGGGTGTTGGCCTGAAGTAGTAAGAGAGCCCTTAGTCCTAGCATCCATACCATTCAGGGGCCCTTCCAGATGGTGAAATTTATGGAATCCCAGTCAAGGAGTGGGTGAAGCATAGTTGTACCCATCTACGAAAGAGGCGAACATATTCAGGGAGGGGGACATACAGCCGGATCGAGGCTAGCTCGACGAGAATCGGGGTAAATGTATGCACCCGGTCATATGTCTTGACTCGAGGGGAATATTTTGGCTTTTGGGCTGGTCAAACAGACGAAATGTCTGGGCGTTCCTATGTATCCCATGAGTATGGGAATCAAGACATACGTAGTTCTTGAAGGCCATGCAGTTTAACGTCATTCAGTGAATATGTGGGAGGATAGAAGAATGGGAGGGGTCACATGGTGCGACCATTATAATCCTCATATGAGTGGGGATAAGGAATCCTACTCCACATTATGCAAGGACCCTTCGAGGAAAATATACCCAAGGGGAAAGTCAAAGAGAAGAGGTCGGGGTTGGGCTCAAGACGGGACGTCTGAGCATTCCTATGTATCCCATGCAGATGGTAATCAAGCCATTCTTAGTTCTAGAAGCACAGCTTAACATCATGTAGGACGATGAAATGCATCTCATCCGGGAATGTGCACGGTACGGAGAGTAACCCGTCGTGAATGAGGATATAATCCCACACCACACCATACAATCCCACAACAGATACTATGCCAGGGAAGCCCATGGGGCATGAGGCTGGGCTTCAGTCAGGAAGGCCTAAACAGCTTTCAGTTTAACGTCTTGTAGTAAGGACGAGGGTCGGGGCCCAAAAATCTCAAGGGTCCTGAGGCCGGGACTTGGTCAGGAAGTCCTGAACAACTTTCAGTTTAACATCTTGTAGTGAGTACGAGGGTTGGGGGTATGAGGAGGACAAGGGGCCTGAGTCTAGGCCTCGGTCAGGAAGGCCTGACCATCTTGCAGTTTAACGTCTTGCAGTGAGGACAAAAGAGATCTTAGTTTAGGTTCATAGAGCTCAGACCATTTTTCAGTTTATTGTCATGCAGGATGATAATGAGCAGTTTAATGTCATGACGGACTAAGATGTAGTTTCACTTTGTGCAGGACAATGTTGTTGTTTAAATTCATGCAGGACTGGATAGTTTAAGGTCATACAGGACCATTGGGAAGTTTAGGGTCATGTTGGACCGTCCAGTTTAAGGTCGTGCAGGACCGTACATTTTAAGGTCGTGCGGGGCTAGGGTGCAGTTTAGGGTCATGCGGGACCATCTAGTTTAAGGTCATGTGGGACTATATTATTTAAGTTCTTGCAGGTCCAGGGTGCAATTTAGGGTCATGCGGGACCCAGAGGCTTATGCAAAGTATTTCTTGAGGAACTTGGCTTTGGTGGGAGGAGTTATTCGCTCACTATCCATGGTCACCAAGGAGTATGCTCCATTGGGGTAAACCTTATGGATGATGTAAGGCCCTTACCATTTGTGCTCCAACATGGGTGGTTCCCTACTGAGGATCATTGGCACTCGAAGGGCCAACACTAGGTCTCCTTGCAGAAAAGAGCATAGGAAAACCTTCTTGTTTAAGGCTCTGGCTATATTATTCTGATGCCTTTCCAGATTGTGCAGGGCACAGAGCCTGTTCTCATCGATTGATTCCAATTCAGCTAGATGTATTTCGCCCACCTTATCTGGTGCATGTTGGTCATAGACTGCAGTACGTAATGATGATAGTTGGATCTCAATGGGAAGGATGGCATCTGCCCCATACACCAGGGAATAAGGAGTCACCTGGGTGGAATTGCAAGTCATCACCTGATATTCCCAGAGGGCATTAGAGGGATTGTCCGGAAACTTTTCTTGTTCTGACCAACAATTTTCTGCAAAATTTTAGAAAGGGTCTTTTTGAATGCCTCGATTTTCCCATTTTCCTGCGCATGATAGCGAGAGGTATGGTTCGAACGGATATTTCACTTGGCGTACAATTTCTTCATCTCGGCTGCTCGGAAGTTGGTGTCGTTATCAGTGAGGAAAGCATGGGGAACTCCAAACCGATGGATGATATTGGAGCTCATGAAGTCAACAATGGAACGGGCCTTGACCACTTTGAGTGGAACTTCCTCTTCCCACTTGGAGAATAAATATGTATCGGTCAGGATGAACCTACACTGGTGAGCTGCCGCTGGTGGATATGGTCCCACAACATCGAGTCCCCACACCGCAAATGGCCAAGAGTACTTGGTGGAGTGGAGAGGCTCTGGAGGCCGATGTAGGAAGTTAGCATGAACTTGGCACGCATGTAATCTCTTGGAAAACATGATACAATCATAGATCATAAAGGGACAGAAGTACCCCAGTCTCCGGATCGGATGGGACAGCTTTGGCCCAGCCTGGTGGGCACCGCAGAAACCGGTACCACTCTGGAGAGTAAACTGCAGTGCGTGGCGTTGGATTGGATCGCGCTCGGCCCGATCATCCGGGATGAAACCATTTTGGAGATACTCAAAAAAAGGTGCCCTCCAGTCGGGAGTGGCCTTAACCACTACTTCTGAAGAACTTGGGGCTCCTGACATGGAGGATCTGGTGGTAAGATGACTTACCTGCAGGTCGTCGTCATCCTCTAGGGTGACGGGGGCAATGACTCTCTGGTGTGCCACATGTAGGATCAAATCATCCTGCTCGGGTTCTGTAAGTGACGCAGCTTGGCTGGCCAGAGCATCCGCTCGACCGTTCTATGACCGAGGTACATGGGTAACCTCTGGTCGAGAAGAGAACTGGGCCATTAAACGGAGGGTTCACTCCAAAAATGGCATGACCTCTGGATTCATGACAACGTAGTCACCATTTACCTTCTTGGTGACAAGTTCAGAATCCCCTTTCATGTGAAAATGGGGAACATTGATCTCAAGGGCTAGCTCGAGGCCAGTGATGAGAGCCTAATACTCTGCCTCGTTGTTGGTGCAGCCTTCTGACAACAGGAATGAGTGTGGCAGAACGGCTTGTGCTGGGGTGATGAAGATGATACTCAGACCCACTCTATTGAGCTTAGGATCATTGAGCCTCCTACCGGTGGGGATCCGGGAGGCACCATCAAAGTGAATTTTCCAACATGACATGGCATGATCAACTGAGAGGACTGCCTCAGTAGGAAAGTCCAGGTACAGGGATTGATCCACAGAGGTTGGATGGGTAGCTAGAAGTTCTTCCAATTCCTGCCCCTTAATAGACTTCTGAGGCACGAACCTGATGTCGAACTGTTAGAGGATCACCGCCCACCGTGCTAGTCGGCCAGTCAACATGGGGCAGATCAGAATGTACTTTATTGGGTCTACTTGAGATACCAACTGTACATCGTGGTACTATAGGTAATGCCACAATTTTTGTATGGAAAACACGAGTGCAAGGCAACTCTTTTAGATGGGGGAGTATCTGGTCTCCGTATCAAGGAGCATGTGGATGAGGTAGTAGAGGCTTTTCTCTATCCCCTCATTGTTCTTCTGGGTGGGAAGGGAGCCAAGAGACCATTCCAGAGCAGTCACATAAAGGACCAGCGGATTTTTGGAAATGGGTGGCATCAAGACCGTAGGCTGGAGCAGATACTGCTTGATTTCCTCAAAGCCGGCCTGACACTCTTCATCCCATTCATAAGCAGAGCCATTCTTCATGATCCGAGAAAAGGGCTTACACTTGCCATCCATATTCGCAATGAATCATTGTATGTAGGCTAAGAGGACTTGAAGACCTCAAATCTCTTGAATATTGCTCGGGGAAGGCATTTGGCTGATGGACTTGATCTTCTCTAGGTCGATCTCGATGCCTTGGTATCTGACAACAAATCCAAGAATCTTCCCAGAGGTGACCCCAAAGGCACATTTAAGCGGGTTCATTTTCAGGTGGCAGGAGTAGAGGAAACCGAACACTTTCTCAAGGTCCTCGAGATAGTCCTGGCGCTGGTGATATTTGACCACCAGATCGTCCACATATCACTCCACCAATGTCCCGATAATCGGCTTGAATATGTGGTGCATGGCCCGCTGAGAAGTGGAACCTGCATTTTTAAAGCCGAAGGGCATAACCTGGTAACAGAAAGTACCTTGGGGGGCCCTGAAAGTGGTGGAATCCTCGTCTTTAGTGGCCATCCAGATCAGGTTGTACCCAGAATACCCATCCATGAAAGAGAGGGCTTGGAACCCGATCATGGAATCAATCAACAACTCTGTCACTAGGAGGGGAAAATAATCTTTCAGACAATGGCTGTTGAGATCGCGGAAGTTGATGAAAACTCTGATCTTCCCTTTTATCTTCCTGACTGGCACAATGTTGGCTAGCCACTTGGGGTACTAGACTTCCTTGAAAAATTTGGATTTGATAATCTTGTCAACTTCAACCTCAACAAGGGAACCATGAGAAGGGTGCATCATTCTGGGAGGCTGCTTGAACCCGTGATGGTTTGTCGGGAGACCAAGGTAGTGGACGACCACCTGGGGATCTAGTCCTGGAATCTTGTCATAACTTCTGGAGAACACATCAATTTTATATTTAAGGAAGTTAATGTACCATTTCTGATCCTCGAGGGACATGGCGGAACTGATCAATGTGGGTTTCGGATCAGCCTCACTTCCGAGGTTCACCTATACCAGCTCATTGACTGTGGTGGAGAGGCCTTCTTCAAAGGCAGGGGGAGCGTCCTCTAGATCCTATTCTCTATTTATGGAGGGATCTTCCGTGAGGGGAGTTGTTTTAGAGCCACCAGACTCGGATGGGAGGCTAGTGTCGGCCTGGGCAGCAGTGGTCATCACATCAGGAGACTCATGCGCCATTGAGACCATAGCGATGAAGGCAGTTGATCCAATACCATCCATTCTTCGGCCTAAGGGGCCATGCTTGATGACATCAAAGTAATAGTGGCGCGTCGTCTTGAGCCTATTGATTCCAGCCCGGTGGAAGAGACACGTGTGACGTACCACTATTGCCATGAGCCTGACGTCCCGATACCGTATAGGGGTAGGAGGTTCCGAGATCACCTGATCCTAGTTGGTGTAGGAGTACAAGGTGATTTTTTTGTCATCGCTTGGACCTTGGAATATGTCTTCCTCTTTTACCCGAAACAACAAAACACTTCCCCATGTCGGGGGTCGTGGCCTCCAACCAATGCATTGGGAAGATGTAGGTGTCATCCAGACCTGCCCAGGGATCACTTGTGACCAGGGCGGGCTCAATCTCACTAGCTATAATATGCTTATACTTTCTCTTGTAATAGTCAGCGTCCATATAGCGGGCTTCACTAGAGGAAAAAGGATATGCATCTCCTTGGAGCATTCCTACTCGACCATTGAGGGCATATTTAAGGCATTGGTGATACGACGAAGGGACCGCTGCATGCAGGTGGAGCCATGGCCAGCCCATCAATGCGTTGTATGCAGTGTCTTGGGAGACAACCATGAATTCATTACTGGAAACTAGGACACCGAACTGGGTATTCAAACAGATCTTGCCAATCGGGGTCTGCGCGGTCCTGTCTTATCCCTGGATTCTGAGGTCGGAGGGAGTTAGGTCATCCTTAGACAAACCCATCTTCTGCAGTACCCGAGTCGGGATTAGGTTAATCCCAAAACCCATGTCAACAAGACAGCGGCGGACTTCCAAGCCATTGAACTGGCCAGTGATGTACAGTGGCTGAATGGGCCCCTGTATGGGAGGGTCTTCGTCTTCACCAGAGAATGAGATAACTGCCTGGAATTTGGCATTCTCAATTGCCTCAGCGTGGAAGGCTTCTGCAGTTGCTACCTCCGTCTCAAACTAGAGGGGGGTCCTTAGGCCCTCGGTGAGTGCCTCACACATATCAGACGACATGCGAAGAGCCTCAAGGATAGAAAGCCTTGCTAGAATTCCCACAAGGTACTTCAAAACATCATACCTCCGGGCCAAACACGAGCTTCTGCTTACAGGAGGCCGCTCTACAATTGGAGGCACGGTGGGTCCTGCTAGCTGGGATGGCGGCTGGCTAGTGCTAGGTACTCCTCTTTGCTCACTATTCGAGGCCTAAATAGCAGCTGCCGGATGTGGGTTGGACAACATAGACTGGCCGTGGTACGGACGAGGCAGCTCTGCCAAATCTAGTAGCATGAACGGTGGTGGAGGTAGACTTGAGGGCACCAGATGAGGAGGTTGTGCATGCTGAGCTCTGTGCTGGGTCTGTTGTCTGGTTTCAGTAGTTTTCATGGCCTGGCTGAAAGCACACACTGACGTGCCTTGATGACCCATGTGACCACAGTTCCACCGATGTTGGCGTCGGCTAAGGGCGTTGGGGAGGTTCTCCTGGCGTTCCCCCTCATCAGGAGTCATATAGGGATTTACCAACTCCACGGTATTAACCGAATCGTACCCCTGACTGTCGCTAGAGGAGTCATTCACCATTGGGTAGATTCTGGGAGGAATCCCTATCTCAGGGGGCATGAAGTCACCGAGAGTGTGGGATGATGACGGCAGTGGTGGAGCACATTGCTTCTTCTTACGTCGTCGCTGCTTGCCATTTTGGGAAGAGGTCGGCTGAGATGAAAACATAGAGGTGTTGGCTGCAGCCTCAGAAGGCTCTGGCTAGTTCAGGCATGCCCGAATAATACCATGGGTATGGGCGACTATTTTACAAGCCATCCAGTCATTGTACTTCTAGGATCCGCAGCTGGGAACCTGCAGCCACTCACCTTCTTCATCGCTACCGCTTTCTGACCCCACAAGGACACCCTCCACTTATGCCGGGGTCGGGCCCAACCTGACTATGTTGTTATCAACCTGGTCTTGGAGCCACTCTTTAAACACATAACACTGCTTGAGGGTGTACCCCAGGATCTGATGATAGGGGCAGTAGTTGGGGCGATCGGTGAGATTCGCCTCTATCGGCCTTATGCACTCGGGTAAACACACAATCCCCTGCTCTAGGGCACTACAGAAGTAAACGGGGACCTGATTCTTGTTGAATGAGTAATTCTAGTGTCTTCTTTTCGGATAGGGGGATCTGGGATCCTATCCCTGACGAGGGGCCGGATGGGCCTGTCGAGGAGGCGGAGCCTGATTGTCCCAGCTAGGCAGCGGTGGCGCGTTGCGTGGGGGAACCTATCGATTCTGAGGTGATCGTTGATGGGAAGGAGGTTGTGCTTGAGGTGGAGGGCCTCTGCGAGGTTGTGGAGCTGGTTCCACTGGCAGCAATTCTAGCCACCCGGGGCTTCTATTTGGGCCATCGCAGCGGGATCGGCTTTAACAGACCTCCTTGCTGGGATCACAGGGGGCAGCGGATGTGACTAACTAGCCTGTTGTAGAGATTCCTCGAGGCGCTGGGCCCTATCTAAGAAATCTCGGAACCCTCCAGGGTAATTCTGGGTGATCAGGGAATGAACCAGTTCTATTTTGACATTACCTACTCACATAGTCAGTAATTTCTCCTGAGCCAGTGGCATGTTGAGGGAGTATGTGAGCCCCTTCCACCGGGCGATGAAGTCTGTGAATCGCTCATCAGGCCTTTGTTTACACTTGAAGAGTTCTGTGATTCTGGTATTTCACGTGGTGGGGTTGAATTGGTATAGTAATTTTCGGTGAAGATCCTCCTAGCCAGTCACCGATCCAATGTGGAGCTGGTTGTACCAGACGAACACAGGGCCCTCCAATGTCTGCACAAAACATCAGAGCTTGGAGGCTTCCTATTGTGCTGGGGTCCCCAACATGGGGCCACACCTGGAGGAAAAGTGGGCTAGGTGCTGTGGTGGGTCCCCTGTTCTGTTAAAGGGTGAGAAAGTGGGATTCCCAAAACCCAAGGGTGCATTCATATCATCCACCCACGCGGGATATGGCTTGTCATCTAGTGGGACTACTACCTGCCACATTTCCAATTCCTTAAGGATGGCGATGAGTTCTGCTATAGGATCATCCGGGGTGGGGTCCCTATATTGGCGGGGATCCCTAACCATGAGTGCGTTGTTGGGCTCTTCGACGTGGTAGACAGGTTCAGCGGCTTATGGAGCGACTGGAGGAATGGCATGCGGGGAAGCTGGGGGAACCCGGGATGGATTCCTCAGATTGCCTTGTCGTTCAGGAGGGTTTGGTGAGGTGTATCATGCCCTCTTTCTGTGAGCTCCGGCTTCAGCCTTGTCAATGGGAGTAGCATGATCAGGGTTGCCTTGAGGCATCTCACTGGGGGGAAATTGTTCCTGCCCCTGCTACCCCGGCTTAGGATTACCATAGTCGGGTCGTCACTCAATAGCACGTTCAGCCAGGGGTTCGTCGACCAGCCTCTTCTGCTCAGCGATCTGTTGTTGCAACGCGGCCTTCTCGGGGTCTTTTTCCTTCTTATGTACTGAGGCGTATGGGTCGGAGTGCTTGACAGATCCGACATGTTCTTTACGCTTACTGGCATTCCGGCTGAGTACCAGCGACTCGATGGGTCCGAGGAGGCCTAGGAGGTTCCTCTGTTGATGATTAATACTTCATGATGGGTCCAACAGTTGTGGTACACCCTCAGAGGGTAATTCTCCATCGAGAAACTCAATCTCATCCTATTTTTCAGCTATGTCAGCCATGTGGACCACAAACCTTCTTGGGGAAATGTCTTTAATGTCGTATAACGAGTCGGGCTGCCGCCAAATAGGACTGAAGAGGAGGGCAGAATACTATCCCCAACCATGGACTTTCACATGGGGGTAGCTTACCTGATGATTTTATGGAGTACCTCGAAACTCTAAACGCATTTTTGTTGGAGGGTGCTCTGGCGACCTGGCGACTCAGGGCGCTGGGCCACAGGGAGTGCGGCCAAATCGACCAGACGGCATTGCTCGCCGATTTCTTCAAAGTGAACTTGGCTCCTGGGGTACACCACCCGATAATAACGAAGACGGAATTTCATCGCCCCTAGGGTTTGACGGAAGCACTTGACTTCCTCTGGGATGAGGGATTCCGGTGCAGGAAAGTTCGATGTTGTCGTCGGCCAGAACTTCATAGGGAAGTGATCCACCGTAAGAATGTTCTAGAATCTCCTCGGCTCGGATTCAGGGTCTGGCCTTGTATTTCCCCACTCTTCAACCGGAGGTGGCTGAGGAACCGGTAGCTATACTGAGGCAGACTACTGGAACAGTAAACTGGGCAGTGGAGAATACAAAAAAAGAGTCGACTTGCCACTGAATTCCGGGCCATCCTCTGAAGAGTGTGGTGACCTGACCACAACATCACGATACGATGGGCTGACAGCCAAAACTTCTAGTGCATGGATCGTGGTTACCGGTGATGGGTCACGCTATTGATCAACCACCATTGGTCCCCAAAATAGCTCTCTGTGATCTCTGGTCGAGGTAGAGGGAACTTCTGGTGATGACGGTGGTGACTGCACGGTCGGAACTTGTGGGACTCCCAAAATTTCCTCCTCCTGGATGTATCTGGGAAGAGAGGCGGGAATCCAATGGAATTCACATTCTGGAAGGATGAGGCTAACACGCCTTGTTCCTGCCCTGGTCCTTGACACATAGGACCGAGGGTAGGGTTCCACTGTTGAGTCGCATCCTGCTTCAGAATCCGAGAAGCGGGCCGACTTGATCTCCATCCAGGCCTTCCCAAGATTCTTCTTGTGGCGGCGACGACCCACCCTCCCACCCCTAGACGGATCCTCGGGACAAGGCTGATTCCCTACATGTAGTCTTGGGGCCACGCTGGTGCCAGGGCAGAGAGGACTTCAACTTGAGACAGCCAGGGTGCGAGGAGAACTGGGACAAATGTCGAAGGGTACATGGAGAGGACCTCCATGAACATCACCTGAGTGGGAAAAACCTCCGTTGCAACCGGCAGGAGCATGGGGAGGACATCAATGCTTGGTGCCAGTGGAGAGAGGCTTACCTTTACCCCTCTGGTTGTCAGGGAGAGGAGGACCTTCGCCAAATGCGGAGAGAACGTAGGGAGGATCCCCACATTGGAGAGGGACCGGATGGGAACTATCTTCACATCAACGGTAGGTGGCTGGAGGAGGAATTCCATACCCGGTGTGGTGGGCACGAGAGAGGATTTCGCGCCGAGTATCACTGTCGGAGGGAAGGTCTTCATTTGGGTTGGGGGTAGCATGGGGCATACCTCCATGACGAGCTTTGGAGCAGGGAAGGCCCACTCTCTATGGAGTAATGGTACGGGGAGGTCCTTTGTATAGGGTGACATCACTGCGGGTTTGTTTTCGGTGATCACCACTCATGCCTGCGACCCGGAGAGTCATCCCAGCCTGCCCGTGGGGTGGTTGGGGCCTCGATCCCAGTTGGGCATTGGAGTGCCCCTAATCAGCGTGTGCAGGGACTTCATGATATGCGTCGGTTGTGTCTCGGGCCACAGTAGTTGTCGATGTTAACGCCCCTTGGTGGGCATCCTCAGCTCAGGCCCAACGCTGGCGTCGGGTCAGGCGAGCCGGTGCGAGTGGTGCAGGCGTATATCCTACCTATTTTTTTGGAAAGGCCGGACGGCGGCGCTGATGAGGCCGGGTGGGGGCCCTTTCTTGGATCCTTTTAATTGGGACTCTGACCAGGCTAAGTCGGATGTCACCCACCTCATCAGCGTAAGGCAGGGAGTTGTCTAGCCATTCCGGGGATAGGCTCCCGAAACTATTTAATGTTGGGGTGCGGAGCAGGGGATCCCTGCATGGCCCTCGAGGGTAGCATTGACGGTGGGGCCTAGATGCCTCCATGTCCAAGAGGGCCATATCCCAGGTTGGGATTATGCCCTCCTCCTCGTAACGAAGTACGAGTTCCTTAATCACCCTTCGTGGGATGACTTCCGATGGGGATATGGGGTGTGGGAGCCCCAAGTTCGTGGATGCAGAAGTCGTTTTGGCAGCAGTGGAGCCCTACGGAGTGGATGTACTAGTGTTTCCCCTGCCCCTGCATAGGCGGGTGGGTGGTGATTGTGTCCCGGTAGTAGCAACCTGATTCCTGAGAAGCAGGGAGATTAACTCATCAACAATGTGAGGAAAAAAATCGACAACCAGTGCCCCAGCACCATTCCGTCTTTTGTGGCCGATAAGAGGGATCAACACCAACAACGTTGCAGA
This sequence comes from Viscum album, assembly GCA_963277665.1. Taxonomy (NCBI): domain Eukaryota; kingdom Viridiplantae; phylum Streptophyta; class Magnoliopsida; order Santalales; family Viscaceae; genus Viscum; species Viscum album. The sequence goes on along the minus strand of OY728145.1, from coordinate 743,708,528 downwards.
ACGGAATGCCCCACGTTCTATTGCCCCAAATTCTAGTGAGTTTCACGCCAGGAACGCTATTTTCTTTGAGGGACCCAGCGCCAGATATCTGGATCCGGTGACACGTCAATCTACTGATGTCTCGAGCACTACTAATCTCCATATTGAGGAGAAGAACTTCACTTTGGGTTCACCATTTCCGTTTTTGACGCTTTCGTCGGGGGGGGGCGCATCCGTCTGTGGAGGATGCGTGACTGTTGCCTCGTATTACCGCTTTCCAAAGGCGGGCGGATCCTTGTTCAGGGACGTTTTCTCCTTGATCGAAATGGGATGATGGGATGTCGGTTCTTCCTCTGTGGATTCCTCCTCAGAACTCGTCACCTTGTCTGGGTCTCCCTCATAGATTTAATACGTTGTTCATGAAACTCTTCCTAGTTCCATGTTTCTATGGATGCCGGTTAATTACACTGCTTCTGTCAGGACATTCTAAGGGGTCCAGTCAGGGCACCAACCTTCAATTGGGGAAGTAGTCACGATGAGGCATCATTAACATGTCTGAATGCTGGGGAATTGGAATGTCTGTCTTTTTTCCCTTATTATTGGGCTTCTTGAGGGCACGGAAGCCTGAGGCATCCCACATCGAGTACGGAGAATCATATGTCATAGGCATGTATCTGAGGTTTTCCTCAGCTTCTTGTGTTTAACACAGGGTATGCCGCAAGTTTAACGTCCAACGGAGATGGATCGGGCTGATTATAACACTAGCTGGAGTGGATCAGATTGAGGAACCCCCTTGAGGGAACACCGATATCAGAGCCATCCTGTGGGCAGCTTCCCGAATGCTATGGAGGGGAATGGGGTGTCATGATCTCACTGGGACGTAGTGGCCTGGGTAAGAATTAGGATGGAAGATAGAAAGCTACATAGAGTGGATGGGGAATGAAATGGAACCGTCGTGGAGATGACGGTGGTGATGGGATTGAGTCTCGAAGAGACTTCCTACATATCCCCGTGGAAGGGAATCAAAGTCTGCATAGTTTGGTTGGTGAGAACTGACATGAAGGGGTTCAGAATGAACAAAGGGTGATGGTCTTGAACCTCAGGGAGGCTTCATACGTACCATGCGTTGACACGGATCAAATTCCACATAGTTCGGGATGGAGGCTTGTCATGATGACACGAAGGTGGTCGGGACCAATAATTGGTGGGAATGAACCTCGTAAGTCTTCCTACGTACCATGCCTTGGTATGGATCAAATTCCACGTAGTTCGGAATGGATGTGTGGGGGCTTACACTCTAGGATGCCCAAGGTGGTGGGTCAACCGATGTGAATGAGTTCCGAACAACCCGGTGGTGGGCTTGAACCTCGTGAGGCTTCCTACGTACCATGCCTTAACATGGATCAAAGTCCACGTAGTTCAGATGGGACGTCGGTGAACTGATGTGAAGAAGGAACTTGTTCCAATGGGTGTTGGGCTTAAACCTCAGGGAGGCTTCCTACATACCATGCCTTAACATGGATCAAAGTCCACATAGTTCGGGTTTAAAAGGGGCTATTGAACTGAAATGAAGTGGTGTTGGAACAACTGGATGGCTGGGTCACAACGGCTTACCGCTAGATGGGGATGCAGTTTAACGTCATGTGGGATGGGGGTGTTTTGGAGAACTGATGTGAATAAGGACCTTGGACCAGGTGGATGCTGGGCTTGAACCTCAAGGAGGCTTCCTACGTACCATGCCTTGACACCGATCATAGGCCACGTAGTTCAGAATGGATGTCGGAGTACCGACGTGAACCTTGGTTTGATGGGTGTTGAGCTTGAACCTCGGGGAGGCTTCGTACGTACCATGCCTTGAAATGGATCAAAGACCACGTAGTTCAGGTGGTGTCGGAGAATCGATGTTAAGATGGACCTTGGTACGATGGGTGTTGGGCTTGAACCTCGGGGAGGATTCCTACGTACCATGCCTTGACATGGATCAAAGACCACGTAGTTCCGGTGCTGTCGGAGAACCGATGTGAAGATGGACCTTGGTCTAATGGGTGTGGGGTTTGAACCTTGGGGAGGCTTCCTGCATACCATGCCTTGACATGGATCAAAGTCCACGTAGTTCAGGGGGGTCACAATGGCTTACCGCTGGACTGGGATTTAGTTCGACGTCATGCGGGACGAGATGCAGTTTTAACGTCATGCAGGACTAGACATTTGGGGTGTACACTCTAAGGCAGCCCATGGTGTGTCATGGTCGGTGCTCAATATAATCCCACGGGTGTCATGCTCGGTGTGAGAAACAAGAGGTTGTAGGGACCTGACGATCACGTCGTGAAGGGTGCGTCCGTGGGAAGCGAAGAGGGTCTTACACGTTAGGTGGCCCATGGTGCTAGAATTACTCCAGGATGGAGGCCCAAGAGCGAAAAATTGTAGAGGGAGAAGGGAAGTATGGATGTGCATGGGTGATACCACCTTCAAGAAGGACTAGAAACTTACACCAAGATGGCGGCCCTTCCCCTACGGACAAACGCCACTCCTAGGAGGATATCATACCCTGCGGAGGCCAGGGGGTGTGGAGAATGTCCAATCTGGGGGGACCCCGCGCGAGAGGCACGGGGCGATGTCAAAGTTTAACGTCATGTGTTAAGGACAAGGGTGCTTGGGAGTTTAACGTCTTGCAGCTCGGATGAGGTGGTTTTACTCCACACCCCTAGGACTTACATGACCGCTACCCTCTACTCCTTGTCGGAGGGAAGGTACTGACAATGCCGTGTAGAAGGGGGGTCGCAGAGAGAACCATCGAGGGGTCCACATTAGCATGGCTATGCAAATAAGAAATATCCATTAGCGTGCCTATGTGAAGAAGCATCAGGTGAAGCACCGCCACAGTTGTTATCATCCAGGGGACATTGAAATCACATCGTTCGAACCTGCAGGGTTGCACAGGAGAAGGAATTTCCAAGCAGAGGGGTCCACATGTAGGGGCCTTGCGGAACTCGGTTGCTCAGCATAGTGGAGGGCACTTGTGAAGGGTTTTCTTCGCGAAGTGGGGTGCCTTGGCCTTAGCATGGGGAAGAGGTGCAAATGGGAGGTGCTTCGTGAAGTGGAATGGTGTTCGTGGAGCACTGCCTCATAGAGCATAGGTGCCTCGTGAAGCAAAGTACCGTAAATCAGTGTGCTTCGCGAAGTATAGCGACCCTACCTTAGAATGTGGATCACGTGTACAGGATTGGTGTTTCGCAAAGCATAAACGCTCCGCAACAACCCGGGTCCCCTTGGGGATCTCATTCCTTCTTGAATTCCCTTAGGCTTCGCGAAAGGAATCCCTCTCGGAAGAGGGGATCAAAACGAGACAATGTGGAGGCTCCTCACGAAGCAAAATTACCTCGCGAAGCTCATGATTCGCAGAGCACAGAGTGCTTCGCGATTTGGGAGCTGAGAAGATGAAAGGTCGGGTTCACTGAGAGATACCACCTCCTTGCTTCGCAGCGGGTTCGCGAACGTCAGGGGCATTCGTGGAGAGGTACCGCCTCTTTGCTTCGCAGCAGTCGCGTTGCTTGGGGGGCTCCTCGTTGTGGCCTCGCGGGGCAGGGCACAGGGCCTCATTTTATTATCTCCTTTCTTCAAATATTTTGGCACCAAAAAAAATATATTTATTTGGAATCATTTTTATTGGTAATGACTTTATCATTTTGTATTTTGTTGAGAGATTTCCATAAAATTCTCAAGGTCCCCTCCCCCACATATAAAAGAACATGTACTCTTATCTCCTATAATCACATACAATACCATTTGTTTTAGATAATACATATTAATATTCATTCTTTAATTCCATCCCCATTACTTAGACTACTTGGTTTGATCATAATACCAAAATAGGAAGGCTTTAGGTATAAACCTAAAGAGGTTTTATGGAAAATATGTAAAGTTATTAATGATGTGTTTTCATTTTATTTCTTCCTTTAAATCTATAAAATCTACATAAAATATGAAAAAAAAATCTAAAATACACTTATATGTTATTATTTTAATGGTATGACATATATCCATCCCCTCTTCCATCAAATGGGAAATGAAACTGTTGATCTGTGTACGATAGACTATCGACTCGCAAATATATGTATTTCATTCTTCGTCACCACCTCTAACATATATATATAATTATGGATTTAAGGTATATATATTATATTTAATAAGAAAAATTAAACTTTTATAATTATAACATTTCATCTATGTTCTTACCTTATAATCCATTGGAAAATGATAGAGTTGCTCATGCATACATATAGACTACCACATCCACAAAGAAATGTAAAACGTTTTTCAATTTATATTTATGTGGATTTTCATAAAGATATATTTAATGAATTTATATGATATATATGATATAATAAGGATACTGGAAAGGTGAAATCTTATTTACCTTTCTTTCATTTCATTCTTTAAAAAAATTAAAACAACGTTCACTAGTACTTACGACCTACCGTCTCTATGAATGGTATAACTCATTTTTTTACCTCTAACATTTATTGACTATTCTGAAAACTTATATTATTAATATATATTACTTTTATATTATGGTTCAATTTTTGGATATGATGGAACCATGGTCAAAGTTAAATAACTAAAACTACTAAAACAAAACATACAAGAAAAACGAAGTAGTTATTACCCAAAATAGGTATTTAAACAAATCATTGTTAATAAAAGGGTGATATAGGATAATAATTAATTCATATAAGGTATGATACATATTATTATTTTTCTTTAATATATATATAATAAGTCATCTTTTATTATATATGAAGTTCAAATACATATGAATGAGGTCAAACCTATGTTAAGGGTTTCTCGTCTGACTTTTACATCTATGATTCAGATTTTATAATAAATACTTAATTACTTTATGTTTACTATATACTACCCATTTGATATTTTATATCATGAATATATTTATATTCATGTTGTTTAAATTCTAATTTTAAGTTATTTCTTTCATAGGGTTTATAATCCCAAGATACCAAAGCGATAAGGTTTTATATTATAATCTAATCATTATTCGAGATCATTAATGTTTAAGTCTCCATTAAGAGAATTACGTGATACTTATATCATAAAACCAATATATATTTTTCTAATTAGGTTATTCATGAAATTTTAAAGTAATAGGACCATTTATATTCTCTTTTTTATTAATATGATTGAGAATATTTTTTAAGTAAAATTCAACATTATTTCCCTCATCAATCAAAAATCATTTTTCTTTAAAATACATGTTTCATAAAAAATCAATGTTTTTATTATTCCCCTATTTTTTAAAATTTAATATTTATCCATGACATAATTTCTATGAAACGATTTAAAAGTAACATTCTTCTCATTTTTAGAACATGACACTTTTTTTCTTTTTATAAAAGTTTGAAAGTAATTTTTTCTTTTAACATACCTACCATGAATGGTATTTCCCACTATCATGACCTATCAATGATTTTAATATTTTTTCACAAGTTTAAAATGTTCTTTTTAAAAAATATTTTTACCTAATTTTTTGTAATTTTGTTTCATTTTTAAAATTAATATTAAAAGTTAAAGGGTATTTTATTTATGTATGTTTTTAATTATAGTTTAGATAATTTCTATTCATCAACAAAAAAACACATATTCCAGTTATACCTCACTAGGTATATATTTTAATGATACCATCCATATTATTTATCTAGATAGTTTATGATAATTTTTACTAGGGAAGTAATATTTTGATACCATTCACCATATTACTAGGGTTAGGGTATTGATGAGGGTATGAATGATACCTAACATCATAAACATACTTTCATCTAACTCATTTGTCCTTCAGAATGTGATTTATTCTATATAGTTACTATTTAATAAATAAACCACTGACTATGGGATACTAGGGTAGGGGTATTGACATTCATGAATCTTAGAATTAGATGAGTTAGATGGAACATTTATTTTGGACATAAATAAATCACTTTTATTTTTCATAGTTTCTTTATTTGAAATGAAATTCATCTCTATCTCAAGATATGGGAGTGAACAAATGTATTCATATAGCATGTACTATTTGAAATTCTTACATTCATTTATGGAAACTTTATTTTCATTCAATTTATTTTGTAGGGATCTCAATACACTTTCAACAATCAAAATATTGTGCCAATGTATTATCCAAGAGAACTCATTCCATTAAAAATATTTTTAAATCTATTAAATATTTGATTGAAATATTATTTTTCCAATCTTGAACAATTAATATTTATCTTAAAGCATTATAAGTTTGTTTCTCTTCATCTTGTATGTTCCACAGTGAGTAAGCTATAAAATTATCTATATATATTATGTAATTTTTCATACTGAAGCATGACTAAATACACTTATACTAATAGCTCAACACAAAATATTCAAAAAATTATAATTTGAAATATAACTTACCATATTATAACAAATTAATGAATTAGACTTAGAATCATGTACTCTATATGGTTTTAATATGATATTATAAGTATCAATATTGAGGTGCTTCAAATAGACTTCCATTATAGCCTAATAATATTCATAATCATTTTCATCAAAGTAAGGTTTTCACCGATGAATCCTCCAATATTTTAAATATAAATAGGATTTATTAAAATAAATATTTCCAAGATTTTATACTTTCTAGAGTAAATATTTTGTAATGAGAATTTTAAAAAACAAAATAATTAGATCACTAAAGTTAAATCTCTGGTACTAATTTTTTTTTCAAGTTTATATACAAATAATAATAAGAGGGGCGGATTAATAAGTTTAAACATTTAAACTTAATTTAAAATACAATTAAAAATTAAAAAAATTGAGTTTATTTATAGGATAAATATAATAATATAACAATAATGTAAATAAATGAAGTGTGGATAAGTAAATAATACCCCGTATAATTTTTTTTTAGTTCATGACAATGTGATCCTAAATCTACTGTTCAAATCTTTATACTCCTTGAGAGATATGGCATCCACTAAATAATAACTTTATTATGAGATTCACAACTCAATTTAAACCCAACATTATACTTAATGAGTCACAACTAAACACTAACATGAATTTTAATGGGAGACACAACCTAAAACAATCCTTCCTTTAACATCTTTAAATAAAACCACATAGAACATTCTTTTATATTTAGAGGAACAGCCTAGAATATATACCTTTATTAGTGAATGAATAATTTATACACATCATTCTTTTGTATAGGAAAATACTACAACAAATATTTCTAAGAACAAGTAAATAGATATTCAATGCCATTCAGTTAATAAACAAATAAAATAAAAGAGATTATAATTTAATTAAAACTCAATCACTTCAAAAAATGGATTTTTCAAAATGAATTTCTTCATAATTATCCCAATATAAAACATTTAATTTTGGTATTTCATCAATTATACTATCTCATTTTTGTATCTATTTTCCACTAGGTTCCTTCATTATTTATTTATAGAGAAATATCTAATGGTTTAATCCTCAGATTTTCTTAAATCTCATTCAATAGTAAGTTCAGTTGATGTTACCAAAATTGAGTGTATTCCTTTGTAACATTAAAAATAATTTCCCAATTTTAAAACTATAGTTTCCTTTTACATATATGATAAATAAGACACAAATTTATTAAAAACACAAACACACAAAAATATATATAATATTTTCATAAAGCCTATATGTCGTGACGTGGAGAACGTGGTTTATAATTTTTATTTCAAAATTTTCATATGCTTTAACATTATAAGTATCAACCTTTCTAAGGTTCATCATCATAAGATCTTTTATCATAAGGTTCATTATCTTAAGGTTCATCATTCTAAGGTTCAATCGTTGTAAGGTTAAAATACAAAATTCATAAGGTTAACTATAGCCATCTTAAGGGTTATGAAATTAAATAAAAACAATTCATAAGGTTAAAACTGTACTTATAAGGATAGATAGAATATTTATACGAAATATTTAAAGATTTTGAGGAACATGAATGAGTTCTTAAAAACTACATATGTGTTTTTAAGCTTTTAAAACCCCATGTAAGAGTCATTTTACACTTAGAAAAAAACTAAGAACTCAATATATGAAATATATTAATACTTAATACAAAAACCGGAATATCCAAATTTAAAAAAAAATATCCAATAGATTTAGAATCATTCATAAAAATAAAAAAAATATAAAACATAAGTTATATTATAAACACAAATTAAACTAAATTATGAAAATAAAAATTCTTTTTTAAAATATCTATCAAAATGAATTTTTAATAATCATATATTTTTTAAGTTTTGTAATAATCAAATAGTATTTTTTAATTGTGAAAATGAAAATAATAAGGGTTAAATGAGTCACTACAATCAATAAAAATCTAACAACATTCAAATATTAAACTCTATTAATTTATGAGTTTTATGATTTTTTACTAGTGATATCAATATGATGGTCAAAGAAACCTTCAGGATGAATATATTGTCTTTATGATCATATATGAATTTTTTTATGATCCTATTTAAATTACTTTTCTATGAGTGCAATATTTGACTTCATTATTGAATGTACAGTTATGATATTATTTTGGTTCAATGTAACTTTTTATTGATAATTTTTAACTTTAAAATATTTCATTTATTTTTTAGAATAAAATATTTTATTCTCTTTATTTACCACTTTCAGAAGTTTATTTGTTAATACCATGTTTTCTAATTATTTTTACATGATTTAATAATGAGTAAGAACAAAATAGAATCTAAAATTTAATTCATGGTTTATTAAGGAATGTGTATAATTTAAGAATTTTTTTTAGTGTAAATACATTTCCACTTAGTATAAAAAGTGTGAGTCATTTTATGTAAGGGGTTTACTAATTCTATAAAACTATAAACCTAATGGTCTTAGCAATATATGTGTTATAATAGTTGGAGAGAAAATACATACTTAAATTATTTTTATGTTTGGTATGTTAAACTATAAATGTATTATATTTAGGAACACCACCCATAGGAATGTGTATCATGCCCTAATCATTCCACTAAAATGATGTATGAACAAATAATTGGCTCTAGCCATGAAATATTCCACACTCTGTGTTTGGACTATATCAAAATACATAAACCATAGCCTCACTCAACTTAGAGTTCTTAATAAAAACATAGGATATCCTAAGGTTACTTAGGAATAAACTGAATCTGTGTTGGTTGGGAATACTTGAGAACAACCTCCCAAATCAAAAAATCCCATCTCCACTTCTTTCTAAATCTTTTCTAATAAAACATTTATTTTATTCCACTTCATAATACCATATCCTAGTCTATTTAGACAATTATCATCCCAAATAATCTATTTTCCCTTTTGTATAACTTCTCATATACTAGAGGCTGAAAAATGTAAATGAGGGTTGGTAATAGTCATAGGGAGAATATGTCCTCAATTATAAATTTTAAGGGCCATCTTTGAGTCTACCAATAATCAGCATGACCCATCTATATAATGAGTATTCCTATAACTTATGTACATGAGATAAGGGTCCAATAAGATATCCTGAAATCTATTATATAAGAAATCTATGTAATGAAATATTTATATAGTGTAGTAGTATAATAAATATTCATACAATAATTATAATAATAAATAACCAAATTACCACATATATTATATAAAATATATTAAAATAGATTAAATAAAAATAAAATAACATCCAACCAAAATTATTAACTAAAACAAATCAAATCATCAATATATATTACATTTTTCATCCTAATATATAATTTTCCAAACCCTTATTGATACATAGGATTGAAATAAAACATGAAGTTTCACCAATGTACAATGAACCCCATGTCATGTAAACAACTATGGGTTGAGTATAATGACCCATTTGGATTCCCTAACTCAACTTGAAATTCCAAGTTATAGTGATCAAGTGGATAATTGGAAACATATATGGTGTGTTCAAGTCTATGGCGAGTATAATTAAATCAATATGAAGATATAACCCACGAGTTATTATAAAAATGCATACTTATATTCCATTATGTTTAGATGAAACATGCACTACATATACTGATACAACCACAACCCAAATCAGTCTAGATCAACCTTCTTAAAATCTATGACTTATATACTCTCACATACCAATAGTTATACCACATAGTTACTCTCATATTATCAAACACAATCAACAAAAAACCTCACTCTATCAAAAAAACACACTCACAAGATTCCTACCTAACCCACCAGTTATCTCACTACCTATCAATGACTAAAAATCAATGACATCATGGGAAATAATTATCTTATTAAGAAAAAACAATAAAAATTAATCAAAGAGGGACTAGTTATAAATAAAACATGTCAAACAATAATAAGAATAAAAAATAGAAGAAAAAGAGGTAGCAAAGAATCCAATATTATCATAAAACTCTTCCTATGATAAAACTTATAAAAAAAGAATGAATACTAACTAAACACATGAAATAATGATCCTAACTCTCACACTCCACCCATATCATCTCACTAGACCTATATAAAGATATCCTCAATACTACCCATATAATTCTTATAGTTCTTTCATATATAAAAATTCATCCAATGTTCTGACTTGCATGGTATGATTAGAGAGTAATCTGATTATACATTGATCTCTTAAATCAAATCTCAGAATCATCATTAAGAAACCCATGTGATATGTCTATGGTATTATCATGGGGAAGTTAAATGATTTAAAGCCTTGTGTAAGGTATGTATTTTCAATTCCACTAATAGAATTAACATTCTATCCTAGATCAAAATTCAATGTCACAATGTATCCAACATCCATTAGGGAAGAGAACTACTATAAGATTCACCACCATAAATGATGTTTATAATAATTTCATGGGACCTCATAAAAATATAAACAATAAAGAACTCACTCAATCACGATCACTGAGGTTATCCATAGAATTTCCTCCACATATCTATTGTATCATTATCTTTGATGTTATATTATACATCACCACTAAGTATGAAGTCTTCCACTAAATCAAACCCTACCTTACATACTATGTTTCTAACGAATTTATTTCACGCCATAAAAAACAAATTAGAATAAGGAGTGAAACCCACTCTACTAATATCTCATGATCTTGGTCCTAATTAAAGATAATCATAATAATGGAACTACATCCCATAAACCTAACCCAAATCATCAACTAAAACATTATTAAGATTATATATATATTGAAAACTATGGTGAATCGCAAGGTCACTCTTACAAGGAACCAAGGAGATAAACTGCAAATAAAGAGTGTTAAACATTACCTGAATCATAAAAGTGAACTCCCATAATATGCCTCACACCAAACCATAGTTATTCCTTGACCTGATCACACACTATTCATGGATAATCACGAAGTCTAGTAATAATCCCTTGACTTAGATCTGATTATTTTCATATTTAATATTTTTACACTTAAATTCCACCTTAGGGTACCAATCAAGATCCCTTATATATACCCATATCAAGAAGTGAAATACATATATAAATATAGTCTAAATGCACTATATTCCAATGAAGAGTTTAATTTATGGTTTATATACAATCATGTATCATCACATAATATAAGATATTATATAAGGAAACCATAATAAAGATGGGTAACACAAGAAAAAATTCTTTGGAAAAAAAGGTCATCAACATCATATAGTCAATCAAGCCATAATAATTATATACACAAGTTCTGACTATATTTATTTAAAATAAAATTCAAATAATTTTCTTTTATTTTATTGAAATAGAATCGCATAATAGATTTATACACTCAAGGACTAAGTACAAAAACCTATAATATCCACTCTATAAAACCATTTTCCTTTTTCTGAAATATCATTTTAGAACCTTTTTTTAAATCACATGTTTTCCCCTTTTATATCCGATTTCAAATCTAACACCATTTTAATTTATTTAGAAATGTTCAACTATTTGTGTAAGAGAACATTATTCAAAAAAACTCATGCCACAAAACCATCCATAAGATAGTCTGCTAATACTCATTCAACCAAGGTGTAACCCATGAAATGATTAACAATATATTTGATCCTTGTTGAATATTATGTTAATGTGATCCCATACCATTTATAGAGTAATTAAATATAAAAAATTATGTCAAGGATAATAAAAATAGTAGTAACAATCACATAAACACAAAATAACCAACAATTAAGTCGACACAATCTAGAAAATCACCATTCTCAATGTGTAAAGGTTGCCTAATTCATTAATAATTTCTTTTAATAATACTAATCATATATTGTACACCAATAAGATAAAAATAATACATGTCATCAATTAATAAAAATAATTTAATTACACCTTCATTTTAAAATAAATTCCCTTAATTATAATAATTGATCCCAAAATGACTAACTGCAAATTTTAATTTTTATTATGAATGCGCCAGAATAAAAAAAATATACAAATCATGTAGGTTTAAAATGGTGTGACCCCATGGAATCCTCATAGGAAATAATATTATAATCAAATGTTAAAGACCCATTGGTCATGTAAAGGATTAGCTCTTCCACCAGGTTACCTTTAGAGGCTAAATAGTATATGGAAAAAATTTACCTCACACCATGTACGAAGAATATTGATTCCTTCATGGTTAATCCCCCTCAATGTACTAATAAAGCATGAAACAATTCAGTATATTGGAAGGTTAAATATCATACCACTTAGGAACAGTCTAAATTTATCACCATAAGGATAATTTTGTTCTGAATATAGAGTGTGGGACCTTTGAGAAAGGTCCTATATTGATCAAAAATCAAATAACCCTCACTATATAAGGCTGGGAAATCCAATATAACAAAATCCCGGTAATCTTGAATGAGACCCCCACTATAAATTACACCATAAACACATGATCCATATAAGATAATATTTATTTACAGAGAATGATTTTTATAATAAACTTGATGACCAATGTTTTTCATGTTCACTAAAGTCCAAGATAGATAAGACTAGAAAAGAGAGAGGAAGAATATCCCCAGGGTTCTTGAAGAACAAGTACAAAAAACAATGAAAGGGAAATATATTTTAATTGATTATAAACTCCTTAAGTATTGATAAAATGTTAAAACCAAAATCAACTAGTTATGATCCACTACCAATTCATAAATGAGGATATAACATATAAAATCCTTAAATTATAATACATTATTAATCACTAAATCAAATATAATTATCTAATATCCCTAAATAAATTAAGAGAGATAACTCAATCATAAATACATGAAATAGTGATATTTCATCTTTCCTCAGGCTCCTCTACACACTACATGGAAAAACCCCATTCTTATGAAGAAATTAAAACATGCTCCAATGGAATAACATATCAAATACTTGTGTGGCTATACAATACTGGCCCAAATCATGATTAATTTGGAAAAATGATGGTTTCATTGAATCTCATCCATTACTCACCATGTAAAATAGGTTTCCTATTAGAAGTGATGGTCTATAAGGAACCCAAGTTATGTTATACCCTCTGGAACTGAAAATGATAAATAATAGATGAAATAGAAAAGGTAATAATAAATAAAATATAATATAATAATATTTATATTTCAATAATAACCCAACAATGTGTTAATAAAATCCCAAATACTCAATAAAAATAAATTATTGTAATTTAATATAAGTCACAATGAAATAATAATGATTTCTAATTATCCAAACAAATATAACATGAACCAAAATTAACAAAATACTGAAGGAGGCTATGAAATAGGACATGAGTCCCTGCCCAGTCTAGTCACCCAACTATGACTATGTAACACCATCTTAACCACCTATAACAAGTCCATTTCTCTTACCTATGTCATAAACCATGAATTCTTTCAATACACTGATATGTCTATGTAGGGTGTGAGTGAAACTCAATAGGATCCCACAAATAGTTTCCATAAAAAAATATATAATATATAAATATTTCTTCCAGTGATAGGACAATAATAATAATAAATAAACACAAAAATAAATTTCACACCCTTGAGTTCTAAAAATCCACCTTGGGAGTGACCATTCCTACCTCATCCAATTCCATAATAAGTTAAAACATGTCACCATAACATTAAAAAACTAGTATCTAAGTATGTTCTTAGGCCTATAATGATCTCATCCTTAGGGGAATCTCAATATCATCTTATAATAATGTTTGTCCAAAGTTAAAGGAACCCACTATATATATCAGTCTCATCCCCAAAGCATATCAAGACTTGATCATAATAATATGAATAAAATTAGATAGTGGCATGTGTTTATAATTAAATCATCATAATAACATATCAATCTAGCTTGAGATAATATAAAGGCCTTGTGAATGATATCCCCATGTTCATGATGATCTCTTCATTATGTCATATTTATCCTAGCCCATAAAAATATTTATGCAATAGGAAAATTGTACAAATTTATATATTTATTCTAATCCATCATGCATCTTGATCCTAACACATAATAATATAAAGGTAATGGGAAAACTGAATCCATTTCTATAATAGACATAACCCTAAAGAATATCAACATCAATACAATATGGAATGATGTCCCAAAAAATTTACTATATCATGATATAAGAAACAAATAAATATATAAATCATGAAAAATAATAACAAGGATATAATATCTCTTAATACCACATGTAATAAAAATAAAGTTGGTACACACTTAGAAACACCTTTTTAAAAATTCAAACCCATATATTAATCATCTTGGAATACTTGATTTTATGTAGATAGGTACCCAAACTATTTTTAAAGTAAAAACTAGCTATAATGGCTATTTGACCACCTATAAGATCATCAAAGAGATATTCCGACTTACCATAGAGGTAAGTACACATCCCTTTATCAGAGGAGGTTAATTAGCACATAATAAGGTCTATTGTATCATAATATAACTTAGTGGATACCTCTAGGGACTTGAGTATAGATCCCCTCACACTTTATATCTAGTACATAACCATAGATGAGCATGAAATAATATTAAAAAACATGGGAGACCACTCGAGACCCTAAACATCATTTTCCAAACCATTAGTGGAAATTGGGAATAATAAAGATTAGTTACAGGTCAAAGACACAAATTTTACAAAAAAATATTTAATACATCACTTGAAAACTTGTATAAACCGACGTGAATGTTTAGGGACCATATACCTTATCCTAGTAGAACCCTTCTTATTGAGTATCACTAGAAAATTTTTCATTAGATGGATGAAATCTCAAAAGATAAAAAAACCTAAATTGGAGAATATCTTATGAAAAACAATAAAATATTAATAAAAATATATAATTTATAGAAGATTAAAATTAACCTTATAAGTGTAAATCCTCTTGGATATATGGTTTTTCAATTTGGTTACTAATTATTGATATCCAAGATTGAAAAGGGGAGAACCAAAGTTTAAGGGAGGGGGGAAATATCTGCAAGATGATGAATGAAGAAAACCTTATTTAATTTTAAAATTAAAAAATTAATTAATTTTTTTTAAAGATTGAGTCCACTGTGTACTTGATCACCTATCATTAAGTAATAGATTCCCTATCATTGAGTACTCAATACCCCACTGAGTACTTTCCCAGGGGTCATCAATCACTTGATGCCCCCCTCTCCACCTTCTTCCACTGGGTACCCTATACTCTATACTAGGTACCTAGTGTTATTTATCCTTAATAGGATAGACCCCATACCGGATAAAAAATAAAAAATTGACCAAAAACCTTTACAATGTCTATTAATGACCCAAACAATCAAAATAATTGAGTTTTGTTTAAAAATTTTAAAAAATCGTACCTTAATATTTTTAAGGTGTTACAAAGTCCCCAGTGTATAGAATCTCATACCTGACTTTCATCACTAGGAATCATTAGTGAAAAGTTCTTACCACTTTATTCACATATCATCCTCTCATTCCTAAGTCTCCACCTTAATATTAATGTGTTTACATTATTGACATACCAAATTCACTATTTTACCATAAAATACTTTTTACTTTGGTCCATGATATAGAAATATCATTGTATAAATGAAATATCACCCTCTATATCAATATCATTGATGTTGACCAAATGAGAAGGATAAAGGTTTTATCTATTAAGTTAATATATATTGAACCCATCATGTCTAAAATTATATATATAAATAGGAACTAATTGTTTTTCTATAGTACCAACACTCTCAATAACCTCAAATGGTCTAATATACCAAGGTTCAAATGTTCCCTTCATCTGAATATATCGATGTGCAAAAAAATGAAGATTAAAAAAACCCCATAATTTACCAAAAAATATAAATGATGGTTACTCTTTTCAATATATGATCACTACCTCCTCTGGGAAGTCATTACCCACATCTAAAAAAACTAGATATTCTATGGTGTCTCTTGCATGAGGAATGGACCAATAATAGAAGCTTTTCCCATTTCTAAAAAAGAAAGATTTAATCAAAAAAAATATAAAAGATAGGTCTATAAGTGGTTTCATCTAAATAGATTCATAGAAAATAATTTTATAAGAAAATATGTATAATTCATTGAGACATTCCCATGACTACCAAAATCAAGGACATGTTCTCACAACATATCCTCTGACACTTGGATAGAAAACACAAACTACATATAAGTTTATTGATGTAATGACATGCTCAAATGAATCTAGGTATCAATAACCTTATGTAATACTTATGGGGGTCATGCTAACCCTATCACAAAATCCATCATCACATTATCATACTTATACCCTAGATTGTTAATAGGAAGAAGAAGACTTATGGGTTGTTGATGCTCTATCTTCAACTGTTGAGAGGTGAAACACCATGAAATGAACCCTATAATGTAATTCTTCATCTATGTCCCTAATACTAACTATATATTTCATGATACACCTTACTAAGTCCCATATGAACAATCCACCCAAAGTTATGGGAATAAAAAATAATATCCTCACACATGCTCATAGAAACCCAAACCTAGCCTTGAATATATAGGATACTTAAATCATTTTGTGACCAATCAGGCGGTGAATTCACATCATATATTGATTGACTGTTAACCCTACTATATAATTAAAATTAATAAATCTTTATTACCCTCCCAACTAATTAAGAGGGTACAGTTAGAGATGTAAGGGTATCCCAACCCTGATACTCCTATACCTCAATATGAATCTGAATAAAGAGGTTCATCAACTACAAACCAATACTATTGTTTTTCATAATCTATGTTGGATTATTCATACTCAGTGCAACATCTATGAAATTCCCTTCCTTAGGACCATATGAAATCTCAAAGTTTAAATATTATAGTTAATCAACCCACCTTGGTTATAGGTTTAGGTAATACTAAGAAAAAATATATTTTAGGTTTTTTTAGTCAGTGTACACCATGAAACACTCCCCCAATAGGTAGTGATAATAATATATTAGAACATGTGTTACCGCTTATATCTATAAGTCATGCGTTGAGTAATTTAGATCATTTGTACTTAGATTTTGGACCCATAAATGACCACCCACTTTCCTTATAATATAATTTATTTAAGACCAGTACTTGATGAATCACAATACAATGTATACTCTTTAATTAAATCAGGTAAGGTTACAATTAATGCAGATTTCAACTTTATATTTAACTCGTAGATGGATATCTCACAAGTATAAGACAATATTAACTTTATCCACTATATTATTAGGTATATCACTCACATTACTAATAGGGATAATTTGTGAATAAATATCTTATAGTATCCCTATGACCCCATGAAGATATGAATCTTGAAACAAATTCTTGGGCCTCCCAAGAATCTATGGCTTTAACCATTTTAGGGTCCACTGATACACTATCCTATGATATAACATGAAATATGAAATAAACCTCCCTGATTCAGAACTGAAACCCCAAGATCTTTTCATATAACCAATTATCTATCAATGTGCTCAATAAAATATTCAAATTTAAAATATAATACTTATTCAATTAGGAATAAATTATAATATTATAGAAAAAGTTTACTAAAGATGAATACACATAAAGATAGAAGACCCTATTCATTAGGGCATTGAACACATCTAGATCATTCATCAAACTGAATGATATCATGATATAATCGTATAATCTATACATAATCCTAAAATAAATATGAGGAGTATTATATGAATTCACACAAAATTTATGATATTAATATTTTATATTGATCATGGATAACCACTTATAACCCCTTAGCTGATTGAAAAAATCATTTATAAAAGAGAGGGAGGTAGAGGAAACTAGTTATTAACCATCAAATAGTTCAACATTTCATAATATATTTGTAAATTCAAATAATAATCACCCTTTTGAGAATAAAATATGATCACCCCAAAGGTATTTTCTTGGGTTAATGAATCCATTAACCGTATGTCCTCTAAATAAGCATTTATATCTCTAAGCTCCAATGGATCCATCCTATATGGTGGAGTGTATATGGTTCATACAATAAGAATCAAATCAATCTTGAAGCTAACCTATACATTGAATGGAAAAAGTGATAATCCTATGAAAATTTTACTAAGACTGGTCAAAATATAAAGAATAACTAGTTTTTAGGTCTCCCTATCACCGAAAAACCAAACTAGTAAACTGAAATGAAATCATTTCCATATATATATTTTTAGGTCTTAAACAACCTATCTACAACTACTACTCTCTAATATGGGAATTAAAATCACCCTGAACCAATGTTAAAGATACCCATTGATGATATTAGTAGATATGAACTTAATACTGATTCAACCAATACATTCTAATGATCACATTGAATTTATATAATAAATAAGTGGTCCATTCATCTTGAAGTATCTAAGTGAAGACACATCCACCAGCTACCATAGAAGCTGGAACTGGTCAATCAGAAGGCACCTTATTTTAAAAATAATCATCCAGCCTGAGATCCTGGCCACCTCAATCCATACATTATTTATCACCTTCCAAATGATCCAACATCCTATAGAAAAAATGAAATCCCTTTCTTTTATCACATTATTGTTGCTCTCAGAACCAGTAAATTTGAGATCAAAAAATTTAAACTCTGAAGGATCATCCAGAGAGACACCGGTCAAACAACCAAATGCTTTCCAGACACATCTCGCCCACATCCCTTTGAAAAAGAGATGACGAGAGGACTCCATGCTTGGGATATTAAATCAATAAAACATAGACACCAATGGGATACTGATATGCTTAATCTTTTTGTCTATTGAAAGTGCATTGTTATTGATATTCTAGATGAGAAGGTTCAATTTTACTATAATATCTTTTCACCACATAAGTTATCCCCTACGGTCAGCGTAGTCTAGCAAGTGTAGCTGCCGGGAATAGTTTTTAACTGAAAAATAACCCATAGAAGAAGATAAAAATATACATCTATCTAGTTTATAATTCATCTTATTAAGGTCAAACATATCCCATTTATCTGAATTCAAAATTGTTTTAAGGATCACCAGATAAAAACTAGCTTTCTTGAAGGTGATGTTGGGAGTGGGACAGTCGGGGAATCTAATTTCAACTCCCACCCAATTATAGAACCAAAATTTGATGTCTCCTTAACCCCTACCCAATTATAGAACTAAAATTTGATGTCTCGGTTTTCAAAAATCTAGTGAGTCTAGAATTTAAGAAGTGTAAAATGATTATGAAGTTATTTCCATAGAGTAAACACCTTTCCTTTCTTAGGCCCGAATATAGGGTCGTACTTAACTCGGATAAACCATCCCCATATAGTTCTTCCTTTAATATCTTCCTATGAGAGATTCCATTACATGGAATTCATGGTAACAGATAAGATTTTAATGTTAATTCAACCCTCTTTAAATAATTTTTCAAGTCTCAACCAAGTATCCTATTGAGGCCTCCCCTCCCCTTGTGCATCCCAAATAAGTAGTAAATATATTCTTGATACCCGAAATAACATACTTATGAGCTTTAATAATCAAGATCACATGAACCGAAATGGATGAGAGAACATGATTAACCAGAGTAATCCTACACCCAAATAAAAGAAAATGATTCTTCTAGTCACAAATGCGTCTGGTGATTCTCTCAAACCATCTTCTCAAAATGATGGATGTGAATCGAGTAGGGTAAAAGCGGAGAACCAAGGTATTCAATCGGGAAGCTCCTTTTGAGAATATCTAAGCTTGATTTGATAGATATTACTATCCATATGGGATAGAGACTAAAAATTAAGATACCACTTTTACCTCAATTCACAATCTTCCCAGTCCAATAGAAATACTTGTTAATAATCTTTTTTATTCCAATGATCGAACGTTTACTTCCATTAACAGAAAGGATAGTATCATCCAAACAGATTATAAGAAAATCCTACAGAATTATATATATAATAACCATGAAAATATACTTTGTACATCTCTTAATACCCTTGTATTACACCTAAAATGGAATATCAATACATATCACTCCATATAGGTTCTCTATAACTAAAAATAGATCAATATAAAAGTGAGTAAATATAAATTATTTGGAAACACTAATATTAAAAAAACATATATAAGTGTAGATGACACTAAAATTTTACCAAAAAGAGTTGATAGACCCACACTATAACAAGTGGGAGTTCGCATGTTATCATGAAACTAGCCCAAGGATATGCCTCTTCCTTGGATTATTATGAACTAACTTCTATGGGGAGAACTACCCTACTGCATTTACTGAACCTAACCACTAATCCCTTCTTTTCACCCTGATTGGATGGAATAACTCTAATGACCACATTGTAGTAAGTTGATTGATCCAAAAATTGATCATTGATCCTATAAATTATTGGGAACACTACCTAGATGAGAAGATCACTTGAAATTTTCCAAAAGTGTCCAATCTAGAAAATTATTACTTTGGTCTAGCTATCACTAATCTAATAAGAATTGTCAAACCATTGTTTCCTAAAACCTATATATTAACTCAAAGATCCAGAATAAAAGTTAAATTACCCTCACATAATACTCATAAATATCTTCTGTCATAAATTAGGGATTTGTTCACCACCTTAAAAAATAAGTTTGGAAGAAAACATTCAACTAGACTGGTATCGAATGATTTAGACTATTCTCAAAATAATGAACCTTATAAATATGATCATATTCCAACATTAGATTAAAAAATAATAAATTTTTAAAATTAATTTTATAGTCCATTACTGACATGGTCTACTAAATGTTATGAATGAACTCTTGAGAGTTCTCATCTATTAACGCCTTAGTAAATAAAATATAGAATAAATGAGCATAAAAGTTCTTTTAGTAAATCTCCTTGATGTACCTTGACAAGGATATCCCCTAGTTCTTTGATGATCCACATAAAATATAAATTACAAACATCAGCCTCTTCTCTAGGGAATCACAATATAGTTGAAGATGTTCTACATGGACTCAACCTAAAACTCAATAGAATGTTTTCCACACTCTCAAGTAAATAGAGATAGATGTGACCAATGAATCAATGAAGTCACAAATGACATAAAAATTGATAATCTCAAAGCTCCAGGACCTATAAAATGAATATCATGAACCAAGGTCTCTCATATATGATGATAAATATAAGGTACAAGTGAAACTAATGGATCCATCTCAACTACTAGGGGGCATGATCATACCATCCCTATGATAACTCTGCTAAATATAGTCCCAATTTCATGTCTCTACAATATTAAATGTGTGAGTCAAAAAAATATAGTATAATTCATAATATCAAAGATTGTATAAAAATTAATAAGAATTTCATCTTGTTATGTTATACAGACTCTAACATACAATTATCTTATACAAGCCATGAACATTATATCCCTACCAACACATTCTCAGGATAAACTCTTATATACATCTAGGATTTTATTAATTAACCATCAAATAGTAATAACATTACTTTAATTAAAAAAATAATTATGTATAATTTAACCATAATGTTATATAGGAAAATAGTATATAATTTGTTACTAGAATTTTAAATAATCAAATCCCTTATCATAATCAATGTTATCAACAACAAAAAAGAACATGAATGTCATGAAAATTATGTATTACAAGTATAATTCATGAAAAAACCCTCTTTCACCCTATATCAATAGTAAAAAAATAAATGATAAATCAAACACCACATTTCTTATAAATCAACAAAATGTAACATTTAAAAACTAAGAAAAACAATCTCATCCTAGGTAACTTAGTGTTCCTCTATACATGGATTAGACACTATCAATGCATAGATTCCACCCCAATTACTGACAATATCCCACCTTCAAATAAAATTCCAAAATAATAATTAAAATCAATCAAAAGATTCAACACCACTTCGTAACATCCCGATTGTGATCACCCAAACCATAACCAAAATAGTGTCGTCACATGACCACATGTGTGCCTCCCTATATACTAGAGTTTTACAAGTAATAGTGAGGGTATATCAAGTAGTCTTGGTAAATTATACCCTCTAGAATATGTGACCATAAATATTAATGGAAGATGTAACAATAATAGAAATATATTGACTTAATGACTGTGATCCAACCATACATAAATTAAATGACTCATTATATATCAAAATTAAATACTATAATGAATGATGAGTTATAAATGAATAAAAAAGATCTCATGTGTGTAGATCATAAACAACATGGTCCAAAAAAAAACAAAGGTGACTATTAAACTATACCTGAGCCCCCTCTCATTTCAGTATCTCAGTTTTGACCAATATAATCCAACTCAAATATCCATAAAAAGTCACTTTACCTTACCTATGTTATGAACCATGATAGTTTTATACACACCAGGATTTATATGAAGTGTGTGAGTATAACTCAGTGAAATGTTGGAACATCCTGCCGCCGGGACTAATCAACTATTTGTAGACCAGCAGTCACTGCTTGACCTCTGGTGACCCTCCTCATATATTAGAAGCTTCTGACTAGAAGTGGGTATAGTGGCCCAAACATCTTAAACATATTATTACATTATTTTTTACATAAATATCAAATTAATAAAACCCAAATTTATAGATTCCTAGTGTATTTGGAATACTAGTTGCATAAAACATTGACATGAAACAAAAATATGAAATCATTATTTTAATATTCATAATGATCTCCAAAATACCTTTGTGTTTCTAAAATTTCATATGATAACCTGTGGAATATAAAAACAAAAGTGGTGAGCTATAAATCCATGTAAATAAATAATCATGATAAATGAGCATAACGTAAGAGTCAAATGAAATAAAATGATATCTTAATGGACATGGCACATGAATTATCACATGTAGGAATGATGTATAAGATAGATATATAGAATCATGGAATTGTAGGAATGTGGTGAAAATATAAAATTTGTCATAAACATTGTTTATGGCTCACTACTATGAAAAAATGGAATGGTGGGAAAATTCCTATCATGGATTAGGTTTACCATGTAATCTTGTACATATCATCTCATGAGATATACAAAATAGAAAAAATTTTTGATCTATATCTAGGAACAACCATTATAACATGTACATGTATAAGTTTTCCATATAAAGCAATCAAACATAAGGCATAATCATAATAAACACACTATGAAAGAAATGGGTAATATAATATTACCTCAAAAAAAATCAAATAATATCTCCTAAAGATTCAAAATAGAAGAAGCAATTAAATATTTTGAGTTGAAATATTTTGATAAATAAGAAAAGTTCTCAAATATAGAGTTAATTTGATAAATTTTTCAGGAGAATTTACATTGAAGTAATTTTGAATTGAACATATTTAGTGAGGTTTAAAGAAAATTGTATGCAATCATTAAATATGGTAACCACATAATATTTTTTATAAAACTAGAAGTGAACTATGAGGATTATCTATAAAATATTGAGTATTTAAATAATACTATTGATATTTAAAAATATTTATGAGGGTGGTTCATAGCATGAAATGATAAATAGAAAGTTCCCATAAATTGATTTTACTTAAAAGAAAGATTTGGAAGGAAAACCTCCTTGAAAAAAATGATTTGGAAGGAGAACATTAAAATCTTATATATCCCCCAAAAAATAGGAATATACTAATGGTATGTATATACAAAATATGGAGGCTTTTAATCCCAAATTTAAGGATACAAATAGGTGGAAATAGATAAGGAATAATCTAAAGAAAAGTGGATGGCTTGAAAAGTTTTCTAACCTCAGGTCCAGATTCACTATACACATTCACTTAATATATTTTATAGTATAATTAAATGTATTGAATATATTATTATGAACCTAATTCGAGTATATATGATTTATAATTAATATTTTATGTTTTTTTAGAACAATTTTACTGAAATACCTTGTCAATTTCCCCCATTATAAGGTCATTCATTTCATGGTTCCAAGGATGCATCACTTGTGGTTGATTAGGGAAGTTCATTATGAAGTGGTTCCATAAATATATAAGTGTGATGAAAAGATTTTAATGATATTATAGGGGTTAAAAATTGTTAAAAAGTTTTAATTTTATTAAAAATACACATGATAAATAGAGTTTAATTATTATCAGTGTATAGTTAATTCACTTAGGTAGTTTATCTTACAATAAAG
The DNA here is from genome assembly GCA_963277665.1 of Viscum album. NCBI lineage: Eukaryota > Viridiplantae > Streptophyta > Magnoliopsida > Santalales > Viscaceae > Viscum > Viscum album. The sequence continues at coordinate 743,683,875 of OY728145.1, read as the reverse complement.
AACATCAATGATTTCCTTTAAATTTATGAATATTAATACATTAGAGAATATAAAAATATATATACTTAAATAATTATTAATATTTAATTGATAACATATATTATGGCTTTGGTGAATAGTGATGTATATTGTTTATATCAACTGAGATACAACACATATAGATATTACAAATTAATAGATTAATATTCAATATATTTTATAAATACATGCTTAAGGACCATAATTATTTAGTGTATTTGGATACTAGATACAAAATATTCTTATTTCAAAAAAGATCTTCAACATCACCCACAAATATCTTCCCACGCAATTCTCTTACCAGAAAAACCAAACTTAAAACTTTTCTGTATAACCTGAGGAAAGGAAAGATGAGAAAGGGTGAGCTCATATGATCATTAAGGGTAGAAAAGGAAATATTAATGATAAAATAGGTATAACATGAGCATAAGGGTATGGAAATATGTTATTAACAATTGAAAATCCATACCCAGCATATCACATGTCATAATCATAAATAATGGCATAAATTTTAGTAGTTCATAAGACATAAATCATAAAGGAATGAATTATCAAGATATATGAGAGCATAAAATTGGTATAAGACTGTTCTTCCTCTGAAGTGGTGTGTGTATGGGTGGGGCAGAGATTGCATGATGAGTATCATCACCCGTCCCATTTTCCACAGAGACAGGATCTCGTCAAATTTACTATTCTTTTGTTTTGACCTGTTTAGCATCATTATCCTTTAAAGAAGTTTGAATTCACCATGTGGGGAACTATTGGTCTCAGCGGGTGATTACATGGGGGTTAACAACTCATGAAATCAGTCCTTCTTGGATATTACTTCCTCGAATGGTCTCGAATGGGTTTATTCATGGAGCCAATAACTCCCAACGGCCCTAGTATCCATGATTCATGGGCCTACTTTCCAAAGGCAGGCACTTTTCGACAGACGATTTGGCCAATGCCACTTGAGGACTTCATTGGTTGAGAGTATGGGAGGTTAGGCTCACCTCACCCTTCTGGGGGAGGATTTTTTCTTGTTTTAGGACTCTCTTATAGATTTAAGTCATGTTCATATATTCGTGAATCCTTGGTTCATTTCTGAAGAGTGAGTCCATGGGCTACCCTTGGTTTGAAAAATCATCATAAGCTTGCATACATTTGATTCTATGGAGGTGATGTTGACTTATCCATACCATAAGGCACTATGGAGTTTATTGTCATCGAGGGGGGACAGGGGAGACTTGATGTTGGGATAAAACCCACAAGGAGGGATTCCTATGTATCCTTGGGAGAGGAATCAGAACCCACATAGTTTAGCATGTGTGGGGTTTACATGTGGAAGCATACCATTTGAGGGGGGCATGATTGGGTGGACCCTTTGGATGGGAACCCTTTTGTGCTCGGGCCTTCTAGAAGGCATCCTATGTATCCTAATTTAGTCACGAATCAGAGTTCTCGTAGTTCAGATTGTGTGTTGATGTTGTAATCTTCACAAACCTCTAAGCCCACGTGAGTCATGATCGGTGTGAGAAACAATAGGATTTGAAATATTCAACAGTGCACATGCCTCCTCTCCTGTTGGTGGGGGATGGAGATCCCACAATTGAAGAGGTCGGGACGACCATGGGAAAGGGCACGGAGCGATGGACCTTTCCATGTGAAATGGCTTAAAAGGTCATGTGGCCCAACCTTAGAAGATTGGGGACTTACCTTAGTGGGAGGCCCTTGGAGCATGTTCTGTGAAGGGGATGAGTTTCTTCCTCATCAAAGGGGGGAGCAAACATAACCCCTTCAACTGATCATTGTTCCTCATTGAATGGAAAATATAATGATCACCCCTAATCTCGAGAATGGGGAGGTTCACGTTGGAATCCCATGGTTGGACTCTGTGTTACCATGGGAATGTAGCCTTACAAGCATTCCCGAATCCCACACCTTTTTTGGGAGGGCCTTCGTGACTCCGCTTACCGTGGGTATATAGACTCAATAGGGCATGATGATGCACCTGATGGTCTGATCATACGGGTTTGGTGGATTTGGAGGAGGCTTTATCCGAACATCGGAGAACTGGTTAGTAGAGGGATTATAGAGGACTGGACGGTCATGGAGGGGTAAGGTTGGAACTAGAAGGAACAATACCTGAAAACACCCCATTCTGTGTACTGGTTTCTCATGTAGCATGGGGAAGGATTCACTTACATTAGTGGTATGCGGGTGGGAGGTCCATCCGCATACCGGTGTAGTAGACAGGAATGGGAATCGCCAACCACATACCAAAGTGGTATACAGATTATCATGTCTCTTTGGGTTTTATTTGCGTAACGATTGGGTACGCAGTGCCCAGTTCAGTCTAAATAGTGGTACACTACGCGGAGCACCATATTGAAGGAGTGTCAGTGGAATTACCATTCATGATAAATTCATCCACGAGAAGTCTTTGGTTTTCATTTCACCAGTTGGTTTTGTAGTTCTATTATTTATTATTCAATTCCCCCATTTTTATGGTTCGCGGCTGGCTGTACCTATGGAGGAAGTGGTATGCAGTTTGTGCTTTTCTGATGAAACAAGATGGAAGCCCAAGTGCAACGTCTAAGTTTCTCTAAAGCTTTTGTCTCCCGTCCTTCCCTCTATCCATCTCCTCTCCACCCTGTCTTTTTTTTTCTTCTTCTATTTTGATACTTTTATAGATCATTAGATCAATTGTATCTACTGGGCACGCGACACCATATGCAGAGGCCCATTGAATTAATTTTATAACCTGTGGAAGACTCAGTCAACCGGGGTTCACAGAGACTTTGGTTTGCGATAATGGTTCACAGAACCCTGCCTATCTACTTAATCCATGAACTGAGGGGTTTGAGGCACAGTACATGGAAGTTCTTCCATTTAGAACTCATTTGGTTGACACAGTTCACGGTTTTCCCTACTCTTTGACCATCGTTTCTTGGGCTAGTGGTTCGTGGATTATCCCGCCTACCTAGTGGTTGGTGATCCATCTTATTCGTGTACCTTTCCTGGTGATGGTATGCGGTCTGTTTTAAATCTTAAATTACTTCAAGTTCCTTCAAATAAATTCAACTCAATTTCATTCCCTTCGGCTTGATAAACATATAGAAGTGATTGATTCCTTCTTCAAACTGATTTTGGGTGTATTTATTTTCTTTTGCGGAATTTTTAGGACCCTACAAATCCCCCCCCCCCATTTCAATAGTGTCCATTCGAAACAAAAAGGGGAATATTCCTATGTAGGAGCGGTCCTGAACTGAAATGATTCACAGTAGGATAGGTAGACCCGGTATGAGGGAACCACACCTATATATAGGGGCCCATGTCATTTGTCTTTTACCATTTCTCATGGTGAAAAGTACTCCCAATTTTCTAGCCTCCTTCACTTTCATGTACTGTGATCCTTGCAAAAACCGCGTTCGTGAACTACTATGTGTGTTCCGCGAACTGATTTCCTCACCATTTCCCCATCCGCATACCACATTTTGGTTTCTGCGAACGGGACTGTGGAAATTTTAAAACATAAAATTTGGATTCTGCATTGAAGAACACTATGCAACTGACTTGTTTGCATAAAAAACATGAATCGGTGAACCGAACCTCAAAAACTATTAATGCAGACTTAAATTTTAATCCGAATCTTCTGAACACAAACTTAAATGAGGTCGAGGTTCATGGTTTCTACATTTTGTGTACCATTCTGTTCGCCAGCCTAAGGTTTGCAGGCCTTCTCCTCGCAATTATTCTGCGTACCATAGCTATAGGCAGAGTAGCTTCTGCATGTTATGTTGTACGCGGAATTCTCTTTTCACATACCATTTTTAGGAAATGTATGAGGAGACTTTTTTGGAAATATTTTAATTCCTTTATCCATTTTTTCCACTGCCTTTTCCCAAAAATTATTATTGGACAGACTTCTCATGGGCTTCTGGATATTCTTATGCAGGTTACAATGGCTTATTCTCAGGCTGCTGATAACGTCGATGCTTCTTCTGAGGCTACTATTGCTGCTCATCTTTCTGATATTGAAGAATAATCATGGGATATGGTGGCTTCAGTTGACAACAAGACTTTGGTCACTCCATTTCACCAATCCCTTGTGAATCTGCTCACAGTGGGTCAGCAGGAGCATTCGGTCTTATAAAGGATTCCTTCTTATGGGTTTGACCTTTTTTCTAACACAACGATCCCGGTGCCAAACTAGACCGATCATCTTTCTGCCTGGATAATTAATACTTCTATTCTGAAGTCCTTGATCTCTTCCAAGGTAAGTTACCTTCAGAGAGATACTACTTTTGGTCCCTTGCAGCATTATGTGCCTCAAACCTTAGAAGGGGTGCAGCGGAAACCTGATTAGATGGCCCACTGTTATCATATCATTACAGAGAATCCTATAGCAGATGAGCATCATGTTTGGTCATCTCTATGAGACCTTCACCCTGGAGGCTCATTTGGCTTGGATTGGGGGTGGCCCTTTTCGGTTTTCCAGATTTGTGAAGAATATTTATCCACGCTATAGCTTGTGGGACTGTACGAGGCCTCCTGGTTTTCTCAGAAATACACTAATCATCCTACTGCCCTTATTTCAAAACTTTTAAGCAAGTGGGGTCCAGATACCAACATTTTTTATTTGACCCACGGGGATTTTGGCATCAGCCTTTGGGACATCCAGCTGGTTTTGGGAGTCCCAATCATTGGGGACATTTATTATGAATTTATCCCCCTGTCCACTATTTGGGATGATGAGGAAAGAACCCCCCCCCCCCACCTTGTCCAAGAAACTCATCATCCAATAGAAGGCGCTTTTGAAGGAAAGTGATCCCTACTTGAAATAGGAATTTTTTTTGATGAATGGTTTGGTTATTTTTCTAAGAATATTGGTCTCGAGCCTGATCCGCAGAGACCCGGGACTTGTCCTACCAAATACATCCACAGGTGATCAATTAATTACTGGTCCACCTTAAAAGAGGGTGATTTTTGGAAATGGGGATGGGGTATCATCCCTGATATCGGTCGGTTATTTAAACTGGAAACTTTCTTGGCCATGTTCCTGAGCAGGTGGCTTCTACCAGTGCAAGAATATGGTGGAATAAGAGCCTCAACCTTTATCATGGCCGCTCAGTTGGCCTTAGGTAAATGCATCAATTTGGTTATCCCCATGTTGGCCAAGATATATCACTTTCTGGGCCGCATCAGCGAATGGGGTCACCCTTTTGGATGGTTGTCCCTTTTCAAATTTTTTGGGGATAGATGGGATCCAACATATGGGGTTATTACTTCATCAATTCCTTACCAATATCATATTTGACCCTTATACTGTACCTTTAGATCACCATAGGGGTCATGCCAGTGGCTTGGGACTCACAGGATAAGTAGGAGGAGCAGACCGAAAGGAATGAGCAAGACTTAATGGCTTGCCTCAACATTTATGAACATTTATCTTACCATCCTTATAATTCCCACACTAGTACCACTATGAACAACATGTCAGAAGACTTTTTCAATTGAGGTTACTTCTTTTCTTTGCAAGAAGGCATTTTGGTTTCTTGTAATGGAGGGGAACTCATCTGAGAGGGCTATGAACCCTGCATGATTAGCCAGAAATTCAATTGAGTTTAGAATTTATTCCCTCCTTCTCTTAATATAGCTTTCCAGGATAAAATTACTAAGATATCTCTCCAATTTTGGCTAATTTTCACTTGGGAGGAAACCCAGAGTGACGCCAAAATTCTGGATTCTACAGATTTTGTTCCCTTCCTTACCAAGAATTATGTTGAGGCCTGGTTTAGGTTGCATCATGATGTCTAATTAACCGACTTGGTTCCCTCTATGGTGACTTCCAGGGAATCCCAGGCAAAGTGAAAGTGGAAGAAAAAGGAAGCGAGTGAGTGCCCTCGACCTGGAAAAGTTCCCCGAAGGTCCCTTTGCTCCCTCCCTAGAAACGTTGCAAAATATGGGTTTATGACCTCATGGGCACCTGAACACGTTGTTGGGGATGCTACCAGGATTCCATCATCCATTCCTTTAGAGGCCATTTTTCTAGTTTCCTGGAGGAAATGGGACCTTTTGAAAGGTCATCAATCCTCCCATGTTCAGTCCTCTTGCAATTTATGGAAACACCTTCAGACTATAGAAGTTTACCTTACTGATATTGGTTTAGTGTCAGCACTAAATGAATTTTCTTTCGATAAGGGTCCAGATGAGTTGGGATAATACCTTAAAGACCTAGATACCCTCATCCACTCCCAAAGTGGCCATTTTAGGTACTCATATTGGGTACTTTCCATGATACCACTATAAACCGCTGATGAGGATGATGACGTTATTGGCATACCTACTATGGCCGCCACAAACAAGGTTTCTTCTCCCCCCCCTCCATCATCTCATAAATTATCCTCTTCTCAAGGTCCTGATCTTGTAGGGACACTTGGAAAACTTTTATGCTTGTCGAATCCTACACTGCTTCTTCATGTTAACCCTTTAGCATTGGCCATCCCAATTATGACTACGTTTCCAGAAGCTTGGAGAGTCTGGTATGAGTTGAGGGTGAGCACCTCAGATGAAGATATATGGAGACTTCTTCAAAGGGAACTCTTCGATCTCCCAGGTTTTGGGGGATCCATCTCTCATAATTGTATTTTAGTCGATGAAGAGCCTAATGAGGTGGCTGGTTAAATGACTAAAATGGATAAGTGCCTTCATGATCCTATGGACATACATTACTGGTCAGACCGCGTGGCATTAAAGGAATTATTCCCATGATATACGGTAGAGGTCTTATCTACAGCCTTTGGAATTAAATTCATTTATTGAAAATATGATGAAGGCTTCCCCCATTACTTCTTATTTTTTCAGGGGGTTTCTGGGTCTCGAGAGACAGCTTTTCCCCGACTTATTCTCCTGGAGGTACTGTAGTTGGGGAGTATGCTCCCTCGCCAGTAGGGGGAACTATTGAAGGATCTTCTGGAGACCAAGAGCGTATGGAGGTGTTGATTGCCGACCCTTCCAGGACATTTCCTCCTCCATCTCCCCTTGGTAATCTTATTCAGGATACATCTCCCCAACTGTCAAAGAAACATAAGAAATCTTCCCTGCTATAAAAGTGCATTCGAAGGGGGATCACAAGTAAGTGTCTTCCCACCTAGTGATTAAACCAAATATCCTTACCTTGTTGACTCATGGGTACTTATATGTGCTTTGAAATAGGGACCATTGGTAATCAAGTGATGACTGCTCGAGCATCTATATCCCTTGTTCCTTTCAGGATAGAGGAAGAATCACCATCTGTTACAGCTGATCAGAACAAGGATGTAGGGCCTTTTGAGGACACCAGGGGTGTTGCTGACCCCTCGCATGTGTTTGCCCCTACTCAAACAATTTATTCCTCAATAGTGGAAGGTCATCCAGAAGTCGATAGTTTATTTGATCATGCAAACCAATTCTCATGGAGTGGGATAGTGTGGTCTTTGTGACTAGGGATAAGTCTAGTGATGAGAACAAGTTTGCTGGATTTTGGAGGGGCTTTGAATATCATTGAGAAATTAAACATCAACCAAGTAGATTTTGTCCCTACAGTACTTCAAAAGTTGATACTTTTCCTACTTATGGTGGTTCTAAGAAATTCACAATCGAGGAGGCTGACATCCTATCCTCTGAAAATCTAGAGTGAGCCATCGTTCCATTTTTTCTAGTTCTGAGAGGTGTTATGTTTTCTACCCCCAGTATTCTGAGACCAATATCCTTATCCAGAATGACTATCCCCACAATTCTTATACTGACCAGAAACCTTTTAAAAGCCATCTTAAGGACTATTGTTCTGACCAATCATGGTTTCGGTTCCTCAACACTCTCTTATATACATGGAGCATGGATGATGATTGAAAATGTAGCTCCATCTATTTTGGATGGAAATGCTACCTTGGGGGTGGGAGGTATTTTCATCTCCTCTCCATCCTTAGAATCACAACCACAAGCTTTGGAAATAGAGAATGTCTCTACCTTTCCATCTATTATGATTAACAAAGATGAGGTTGTTGCAGATTCAAGTCGTTTAATAGTTGATGAACCAAGTCCCTCTCTGGTGACATTCATTCCCAACTACATTTCATCGTTAGGGAGTGATTCCGAGATTGGATGAGAAAGACTAATTGAGTTTCGTCCTACTTGTCAAAAAGCATGGAGGAACATTTGGGGATTAATCTCTCAGACTCCATTGGAAGAGAAGATAGAAAAATTTCAAAGGATACACCGCCAATTTTTAGTATTGGATTTCTTTGGATTTAACTATCATGGAATTTATGATATAATAAGTCAACTGGTAGCTACTCGGGAAGCCACAGGTGAATTTGAGTCTTGACTCTCTATGGAAGAGTCGATGTCTTATCTAGAAGCTACACGTCAAATCATTATTTAAAAAGCTTCCAATCATGTTGGGATGATTGTGAAGTTTCAAAATGAACTCACAAATCAAGAGTCTCTAATGGAGTTGCTTGACCAGGAAGTGGAGCAACAAATCCAGAAACTAGAACAGCTCAAAAAGAAGAGGTCTTGGGCCCCATCTACCATTGAGGAAGAGTGGTGAAAAATGAAAGAGGGGGAGAGAACCAGCCTCCAATACATTAGAGAAGCAAAGGCGTTGCGATTGAGTGCAGAAGTTGAGACTATGAACTTATTGAGGCTTCACCAAGACATTGAGGAATCTCACCAGTCATTGATGAAGCTTTGTAACTCTGCCGAATGTCTCCTATAAATGTATTATCTTGTTCTCAAGGAGAGGCTCTAGGTTGTTGATTACCACGATATATTTCATGGAATATGATGGAACAGATTTTCCTCTAAATTCCATCTCTTTGCCTTTTCCTATCGACATCATTTCAATTAAGTGTTAATTTTAAACCGTGACTTGAAATCAATAAACTAAGATAATCGAATGGAGCTCTAATTTTTTCCTAATCCAAGGGACTCAGCGAGCATAGTTCGACTATTGATGAAGTTGAATGGAATACCTCATGAGATTTTATGTATTTTTCATTATTACCCTATTTTTTTTTTTGCCATAGCCTGCTTGATATGGTCTTAATGGGCATAACATGGATTTTGATTAGGCCTCCCTTTGTGGGTTTCTGACCTAAAAATATTTACACCTTTTATGATGGATTAATGAATTTTTTTAGATAATTGATACTTGACTTTTACCCAGAGGTGCCTTCGGCGGATTTTCCCTTTGGAGAGCATAACGTCTCTTTTTTTCTAGCAGTTCATAATCCTACCGATTAAAGTTAATAATGATGTTTTAGGTTGAACATCTTTGACAAAATTTAATGGGGTAAGGCCCCGACTCAAGACCGTTAGTTAGGGATGTCCTAGTATCTTTCAGACATGGGTAAGGGATTTTTCTTGACCCTGTATTTGTGGATTTTGGACATTCATGAGGCTCAAGAGCCGCTTTAGGTGTACAGAGGTAGGAAAGGACTTTCCTAGAGCCGAATTTACCTTTGATTGATGGCTATTTTTGTGGGTGATGTATTCAGATCCACCAGGGAATAATATGCATAGTCAAGCAAATGTGTCCCCATGACACTAGCCTTCCACCTCCAATGGCCTGGTTGGATTTTCCACATTTTGGATTTATCTTGATGTTGGGAGCCATAATAGGTGGCTGGCTTGTGTAGTGTTGTCTAAGTAAATTATGAAAAATCACATCATCCTTGAGTGTGAAATTATTCCTGCACATTTCTTATTTGTGTGAGGGAAATCTAGAAAGTGGTCAGTTCAGTTAAGAGTCTTTTCTATATCATGGACACTTGGGAAGAAAGATGTACATAAGTCGTCATCTAGGAGTTTTCTGAATCTTGGGGTGCGACAAGATGTGAAGGTCATTTGATCGTATGGAGGCTAGAAAAGACTCTCCTAGAGATTAATATTCCTTTGATTGATGGCCATTTTCGTGGTCAATGTAAGCAGAGCCACCAGGGCATGATATGCATAGTCAAGAAAAGGTTTGCACAGGACACTAGCCTTTCGACTCCGATGACCTTTGAGGACAATGGAGATTGGGAAATTTCTGAATGTGGTGTGTGACCTTCGACCAGGGGTTCCCCTAATCACAATGGTAGGATTTTTGTCTAAACTTATTTAGGGAAACCCATAAATTAGTGGGGTCACTCTTCCTTTGTATGTGGATCAATTTCACACATGCGGATAGGATATATTTTAGAAACCTCAAAACTGACCAAAGGTGAATCGTGACCATATGTTCTGATATATCCATGATGTGTGAAAGGAAAAAAACCTAAACCATGACTTTGAGGGCCCTTTAATCAAGAGGAGTGGAATGAGGCTTGGAAGCCATTAGGCATACTGAAATATGAGAGAACTCTCCTGGGGAAGAATTTGTCTTTGATTGATGGCCATTTTTTGTGGGCGACGTATGTAGAGCCACCGGGTCATGATATGCATTGTCAATCAAAGGTGTCTATAGAACACTAGCCTTCCATCTAAAATGGCCTTGGAGGGTTACAGGGATTCAAGATCACTTAAATCATGGAGTTTATAATATGGAAGGGGTATACCGAGACATATTGGAGACATTTGGGTTGTGATTTACTCATGGAATAGTGTACCTTACATAGATCTGACATGTATTCAGGGTGAGGTATTCGATCTATATTTGGGATACCCGGTCATTTAACATCTCATGGCCAGGACACAGGGTTCCTCTTGGGGGAGGGAACCATGACATTACTTTTAGGTTCATGCTGCTAGAACCAAATTCTGGGGCTGTTTTTTCATAATGTCATGGAAGATCTCTTTCTAATATCCCTAAGCTCACGTGACCTATGCTCAGTGTGAGAATCAAGGGATCAAAAGGGTTCCATTTCACCATCTAAGAATAGTGAATTCAACATTAGGGGGTACTTTTAGGCTAAATCCATCGTCTTGTAGTTTAACATCGTGAGGCGAGGAAGCTTTTGGCCTTACATTTTAGTGTTGTGCAGTGAGAATGATTTTGGCCTTGAAGTTTAGCATCATGCGGTGAGGACAATTTTAGACTTGTAGTTTAGCATCGTTCGTTGAGGATGATTTTCGCCTTGTAGTTTAGTGTCATGCGATGAGAAAGATTTTGGCCTTGCATTTTAGCATCGTTCAGTGAGGATGATTTTGGCCTTTCATTTTAGCATCATGCGTTGAGGATGATTTTGGCCTTATAGTTTAGCATCGTGTGGTGAGGATGATTTTGGCCTTATTGTTTCATGTCATGCAGTGAGGAAAATTCTGTCATTTCAGTTTAGCATCGTGCGGTGAGGACGATTTTGGCCTTACAGTTTAGTGTTGTTCGATGAGGAGGATTTTGGCCTTGTAGTTTAGTGTCATGCAATGAGGACGATTTTGGCCTTACAGTTTAGAATCATGCGGTGAGGACGATTTTGGCCTTGTAGATTAGCATCGTGCAGTGTGGATGATTTTGGCATTGCAGTTTAGCATCCTGTGGTGAGGAAAATATTGGTCTTTCAGTTTAGTGTCGTGCAGTGAGGATGAATTTGTCCTTGCAAAGGTCATCAAAAGTTTCAGGTTAATCGCAGTCAGGGTGTTCCAACATTCCTTAGATGTGAGTGATGATAGAAGGTGTAAACCATAGTCTCAGGGGAGACCTGAATTGGGAGGGATGGCATGGGGATTGAAAGCCATTGTGCATACTAAGGTAGGATAAGACTCTCTTGGGGATGAATTTTCCTTTGATTGACGGCCATTTTGTGAGAGACGTTTGCAAAGCCACCGGGGCATGATATTCATAGTCAAGAAAAGGTGTCCACAGGACACTGGACTTCCATCCCATATAGCCTTGGTTGATTATGAGGATCCAAGTTTTCCCAAGGTATGGAGTGTGAAAAATAAGAAAGGTGTGCCTGGGAATTTGAGAATACCTAGACCATGATTAACTGTGACCTTCTTAGATCTTCCACATAGGTCCAACCCATGTATGGGGGGAAAGGGCCATTTTTTTGCTGGTGGTTGGGCCAAGATGTCGAATCTAAGCATCACTACGTATCCTGCGAGAGTAGGAATCAAGCCACACATAGTTCTATATGTTCTCGACAAACATTTGTTTGATGTGTTAGGGACACTTGAGGGAATTTTGGTTTTACTTGATACGGGTGTCAGGCCTACCATACTCCCCTATGGTTTACTTGCATAATAGAATCCCTACCATTTATCCTAATCTCATGTGAGTTATACTCAATTTGATAAATAATAAGTGGTTACAAATTCTCCTTTGAAAGTGTGAGGTGACAGAGAATATGATGGGGGAATTTTCATTTTCTATCATAGTGGGGAAAGTCTAGGATTAAAGATCGAGGTGTCGCTACTTATCCTGCGAGGGAAGGTTTCAAGCCATACGTAGTTCTTTGTGTACCGCGTACCATTTTGGATCGGTCCAAAGGGTATAGGAACTTTTATTCTACCCATCATGGCTATCAGGTCTGCTGTTTTACCCCATATTTGACCTTTGTAAGAGAATATCTATCACCATTCCTAATCTCACATGTGTTTTACTCTATGTGAGAAACAAGGAGTGATAAGGGTCTCCTTTACAAATATGGGTAGATAGGGGGCGTGATGGGGGAAATTTTTTTAACTCATAGTTTAAGGTCTTAGAGTTTGTACCTTAACATGGTATCATTTTTATGACTCATAGTTTAGGGCCATTGATTTTGGACCATAACATCGGGAGAGAATTTTTATGACTCATAGTTTAACGTCATAGAGCTTGGACTTATGCGTAGGGGTTATATATCTCATAGTTTAGGGTCATTGAGTTCATACCATGAAATTGGGGATGTTTCATTACTCATAGTTTAATTTCTTAGAGTTTTAACCATGACATTGGGGATTTTTCGTTACTCATAGTTTAAGGTCTTAGAGTTTGGATCATGACATTAGGGATTTGTCGTTGCTCATAGTTTAAGGTCTTAGAGTTTAGACCATGACATTGGGGATTTGTCGTTACTCATATTTTAAGGTCTTAGAGTTTGAACCATGATATGGGGACCTTTTTAACGCATAGTTAATGGTCTTAGAGTTTGGACCTTATCATCATTTCGTCTACGTGAAGTATTTCTTCAAGAACATCGCATTTTTAGGAGCCATGATGATCTACTCGTCTGTTGATATCAGGGAATATGATCTATTGGAATAGGCCTTGTGTATGACGTATGGTCCTTCCCACTTTGGTTCAAGATTTGGGGGATTCTTCCCTAGTATCATCAGGGTTCTGAGGGATAACACCATTTCTCCTTCGATGAAATATTGAAGGTGAACCTTTCTGTTAAAGGCTCGTGCAATCCAGTTTTGGTAGATTTCCAAATGGTGTAAAGTGTGCAGCCTTTTTTCGTCTAACTACTCCAATTCATCAAACCATCTCTAGGATTTCTTTTCCATGGATAGTTGATCATAAATGTCCCCATGAAGTGATGGAACATAGATTTCCAAAGGTAACACGACCTTTTTCTCTTATAATAGTGAGTACGGGGTTGCCTGAGTGGCAGTGTGGTTCGTGGTCTGGTAAGCCCACAAATCATGAATGAGCTTATCAGGCCACGATTTCTTATCCTTGTCGACCATATTTTTAACTATTTTGTACAGGGTCTTGTTGAAAGCCTATATCTACCCATTGTTAGCCGCATGGTAGCGAGATGACCGGTTTTCCTTGATTCCATATTCTTTGTACAGCTTATCCAGCTCAGCAGAGAAGAATTTGGCATTGTTGTCCATTAATATTGTATGAGGGACACCAAATTTGGTGATGATGTTGGCATTAACAAAGCTGATGATGTTTTTTACCTGACTTCCTTAAAGGGTATGGATTCAACCCATTTAGAAAATAAGTTGGTTGTTTTGAGTATGAACTTGAATTGTATAGATGTATTGGGAGGATATAGTCCCACAACATCCATCCCTCAGGTGACGAATGGCTAAGAGTATTTAGTCGTATTAAGAAACTCTAAGGGGTAGTGTATAAAATTATCATGAACTTGGCAGTAATGACACTTCTTAGTGAATATGACACAATCATGTCTCATGGTGGTCCAGTAATACCCAAGCCTCCAGATTTGATGAGAGATCTTGGTTGTTGAATGGTGTGCTCCACAACCTCCGGCGTGCACTTCTTTCATGATGGTGGTAGTATCTTCTCTATCAATACACCTGAGAAAGACTCTATCAAGGCCTCATTTTTAGATAACCTTCTGTTGGTTCACCCCATTGTACAGGGTAAAATTGACTGCCTACCTTCAGACATGCTCCCTTTCATCCCTAACTGGTGGGAGTTCCCCGTTCCAAAGATAATTTGTAATGGGTGTCATCCAACCGGTGGTATGTCCTTAAGGCTCAGGAAAGGGGCTAATTTCATCAATTTCCTCTGTATTTCTTTAGATGAATAGAAATGCCATCTGACAATGAGAAATGATAATGATTTTTTCATCTCGTCGGGATCAGCCAGGGTTATGGCTACATTTTCCAAAGCGTTGACTTGAGAATTCTGTGACTAGGGGACATGATTCAACGTTGGTTCTGATGGGAATTCTTCCATCATTGCTCAAACATGGTTCAATAAGGGAACCAGCAATTCTTTCTTGATATCATAGTCACTGTTGACCTATTCGATGACTAGCTCTGAATCACCCTTTATTTTTAGGTGTTTTTCTTGCACCTGGAGTGCGAATTCTAGGCCTGCAATGAAGGCCTGATACTCTGATCCATTTTTTGTACACCCTTTCGAAAGCAGGAAAGAGTAAGGAAATATGTCCTTTTCAGAAGATACGAGTACAACTCCCAACCCCAATTTGTTGAAATTGGGATCCTCCATCCTTTTCCCTTTTAGGCTTCAGGAATCACCATCAAAGTACATTTCCCACACTTGGGGGTTCTCCTAGACGAAAAACACTTCTTCATTCAGAAGGTTTGAATCCAACAGTGTTGTTTCTTCCAAGGGGTGCTCGGCCAGGATGTCTGCTAACGTCTAGCCTTTGATGGAATTCTGGGGAACATACCCTATGTCAAACTATTGCAAGATTACCGCCCATTATGATAGGTGCCTATTTAGCATGGTACGGTTGATGATATACTTGAGCAGGTTTCAGTAGGAGACCAGGTGGACCTCATGGTACTGCAGGTAATTCCTGATCTTCTAAACTACAAATATTTGGGCTAGGTAGTTTTTTTCAATATTCAAATATCGAGTTTCGGCATCAATCATTGTCTGGCTGAGGTAGTAGAGGTTGTTCTCACTTCCAGCATCATTTTTCTATGAGATAAAGGTGCCTAATGACCATTCCAAAGTAATTACATATAAAATGAGAGATCTCCCCTCAACTGGTGTCATGAGAACTGGAGGGCTTAATAGATATCTTTTGAGGTTGTCAAATTCTTCTTGATAATCGTTATTCCATTCATACGTAACTCCTTTCTTCATGATCTTGGTGAAAGGTAAACATTTACCTGCTAGTTTGGCTATGAAGCGCAAAATGTAGGCGAGGTGCCCCTAGAGACCTCTCAGCTCGGTGAGGTTTTGAGGTGGGGACATGCCAAGAATGGCTTTCATCTTCTCATGGTCGATTTTGATGCCACGATGGTGTATAATAAAGCCGAGAAATTTTCCCAATGTAACACCAAAGGAACATTTCATGGGATTCATCATTAAACTCTGATGTCTCAATTTGTTGAAGATAGTTTCAAGATTAGCCAGGTGGTTTGAACGCTATCGTGACTTAACCACCAAGTTGTCGACATAACACTCAATGAATTTTCCCAAAAAAGTCTTGAAGGTGCGATGCATGAAACACTGATATGTGGCGTCGGAATTCATTATACCGAAGGGAATCACTTTATAAAAAACACTCCCATAGGGGACCTCAAAGTAGTATATTTTTTGTCTCCTTAGGCCATCTAGATTTGATTGTATCTAGAATATTTTTCCATGAAGAAGAGGGCTTCGTATCTGGCGGTTTCATCGATCAACAATTTTGTGATGGGGACTGAGAAGTCGTATTTTGTGAAATACAGATTAAGGTCCCTAAATTCAATGCAGATTCTAATATATCTGTTCTTCATTTTTGGCAGGGACTATGTTAGTTAGACAGATCAGATATTGGACCTCCCGTATGAAGTTGTCTTTGATAATTTTGTCAAACTCAGCCTCTATTTTAGCATCATGCATCATGTGGGTCCTTTTGGTTGTCTGTTTATAGCCCTGGTGATCTTCTAGTAAGCCCAGATGATTGGTGGCATCTTTAGGATCGAAGCCCAGCATCTTGATGTAATTCTAAGAAAAAAAATCTCGACTCTTCTTTAGGAAGGAGTTATATGCCTCCTATTCCTCAAAATGCATGGCTATACTGATTAAAGTGCGTCATGGGCCATTTTTAGTGCCCATATTTATCTCTTTAAGTTCATCGATGGTGGTGGAAACACACTCTTCAAATACGGGAGGGGCATCTTTGAGGTCTTCTTCCACTTCTTCTTCTTCATCTTGGCCATATTCCCCTTCTTATAGAGAAATTATTTTTGAGATAACTTCTCTAATATTGGGAAATAAATCATCTTTTTCCTTAGTGTGTGAGGCAAGGGAAGTTTGATGTCCCAAGGATGGGTCGGGAGCATATTCAAAAGGGATTATCCTGACAACATGGGAGTCAGCCCGTTCTTCTGTGTCTTTAGACTTGGTGGTCATAACAGAGACCATGTAGACAATTGAGTCTATATTCGGGCTTGTAATTATGCATTCAAATTGGTTGATGGGTAGTACATACTCCTCCCCAAGCTGCTGGAAGGGGTTAGTGGAAGCCATCTCCAATCCATTTGGGGCATTGATCCAATCAACTTCATCGGCCAAAAGGTATTTTTCTTTCTACTCATAGAACTTTATGTCAATGTAATGCAACTCACAGAACTAAAATGGGGATTTATCGATGTGCAATGTCCCTTTTTTCATTAGTTCAATATTTAATACACAGATGGTATGAGGATGGAATTGCAGCATGATGATGCATCCAATGCCTCCCTAATAGAACATTGAAGTTCATACTCTACCACACCACCAGGCACTCAGAATCTAATATGAGATCTTTGAGCCAAGTTTTAAGCTTGATTATTCCCAATGGTTTCTACTCACTGTTTTCATATCCCAACAGAGTTTTAGTGTAAGGTGTCAAGTTGTCTTCATCATATCATGGTCGACGAAGCGTTCTCAGAGGGAGGAGGTTAACTCTAGAGCCTTTCTCAATGAAGATACTCCGAAAATCAATTCCATTTATCTTGTCGGACACATATAAGGGTTTGATGCGCCCTTATATGATGGTGTCTTCATCCCTATCTCTGAAGGAGATGGCGGCGTGACATTCTTCGAGACTGGTCTTTGTTCGGTAGACTTCAACCACTGCTACTTCAGACTCGAACTACTAGGGACTTAGCAAGGCTTCGATGAGTACCTCTCTAAGATTTTTGGACAAACACAAGACCTACAGGATTGACATCTTTTCTGGTACTAAATCCATCTTCTTCAAAATGTCATACTTCTTCTCTAAAGTTCTGTGCTTCCCGACTCGTAGTTTCTCTTTCGCATACACTTTAGGGGATTGAGCTTTGGAAGTAGATGGTTCGGCCTCTATAGAAGGAGCTAGCAGTGAAGCAGTCCTTTATGCATTTAGTCAGACTGGTCTACCTATATACCTTGGGCAGTTAGGTACTTTTTCGTCCCCTCATGGATACTCTAAGATAATTGGGCTTAGGTTTCCTCTTATGGGGGTGAAGAAGCATTCCGATTCTTTTTGCGTCTTCTGAAGGGTCCTTCTGCGAGTTTCTGTGACGTTAACAGTTTGACTTGTAGCATGGCTAAGAATTTGACTCCTACCATGACCATGCCTTCTGGAAAATCTTCGGCCTCTATGGCCTCTTCCTTCGGCTCTCTAATTGGTTATGGGGAATTCATGTTCATGGCCATAGTCTTCATCATAGAAGGATTCCATCAATTGAATGAAATTAATGGAGCCAAATATCAGTTCTTGATCTTATACTATTCATGTCTGACTACCTCCTTATGACGGTACCATTTGGCGGGGTAGTGCCCGTTGAACCAAGATTGTTGGAATGATGTCTAAAAGTGTAAACACTGACTTTGTCTTTGGTACCATCTCATCTTCTTACTCTTGCGTTCTGCCCTTCTGACCTTTAGAGGACTGTCAGGCTGAGGAGGACAGTTGTGATGTATTTGGAGCTTATGGGGGAACATTAGGTTGTTTCAACTATGCCTAGAGGATTCCATGGACTCATTTGATGATCTTTCAGGTCATACAATTGTCAAACTTTTTCTTCTTCTTGCCAGAAATTGTTTTCCACTCTTCTTCCTCTCTTGAGTTGGAGGTGGAAACATACTCCACATGTGATGGCGGCGGGTCTAACTTGACTTGCCCGAAATCCACCATCTTTTGCAGGAGATCCTTGGAAACAATGAATTCATTGATGGTGTGTCCTGGTATCTTGTGATACAGACAATAATTTGGATGGTCATCATGACCCACTTCATCTGCTCGCTTTGGCTCTGGCAGTCGGAATAGATTGCAATTCATGGTGGCTATGAAATAGTTGCAAACTTGGTCATCTTGGAATGAATAAACTCTATTTCTTAATTCTTAAAACTAATTTCTTTTAGAACATCATAACTCATCTTGCCGAGGTAGGGGTGGTTGTTGGCATATAGGGGGTCCCGCACAGTTCGATGGTGGCCCAGTTGAGACTGGTGTCGGGGGTGGCTTAAGTGTGATAGAATTTGCTTCATCTTTTTCCATTCTTTTCCCATGGGCTGATGGGGCCACTAGGTACTCAAGGTTAGTCCTTCGAAAGGAGTCTTCTATCCTTTGGGCAATAGTAGAGAAGTCTCTAAACCCACTGGTGTACTTCACTAGGATGAGCGTTGTTCGTAATTCATCCTGAAGGTTATCGATGCACATGGAGATCATCTCATCTTGGGGGAGTGGTTGTTTCATAGAATATGGAAGGCCTTTCCATCTAGAAATGAAGTCTAATACTCTCTCTTTATCTTCTTGCTTTCAGTTCATGAGATCACTAACCATCGTCTTGGGTAGCGTCAAACTAAACTGGAAGAGAAACTCTTACCAGAGGCCCTCTTAACCTATGATTGAATTAGATGGCAAGCTAGTATACCATATGAAAGTCAAGACCTACAGGGTTCATACGAAACACTTGAGTTTTATGGCTTCGTGCTGCTCTAGAGTTCCTATCATGGGGTCACAATAAGTGGCATAGTGCATCAAATGTTGTTCTGGGTCCCCCGAGCTATTGAATACTGGGAATACGGGGTTCTTGAAGTTTGGTGGTGGTGGAACGATTCTCACCCACTCTGGGTAGGGTTTGCGCTTTAGTTGTATCAGAGCGCACCACCCCTCCATGTATTCTAGTCGGTCTGTCAACTTCTTGACAGTGTTTAAGAGCCCTCGATTCATATCATTTTAAGCTTGAGCTTGGGCTGGTGCAGCAGGGGCCAAAATTGGGCGTGCTGGTGCAACTGTAATTTGGGGTGGATGCCTTGCTGGGGGCATTATTTGTAGGTTTACCTGGGTATATTTTGGCTGCCTTCCCAACGGGGAAAAGTATTTATGTCCTTCCAGGGCCTAGTTGAATGGCCCTCCAAACGTGGCTTCATTCAC
The DNA here is from genome assembly GCA_963277665.1 of Viscum album. NCBI lineage: Eukaryota > Viridiplantae > Streptophyta > Magnoliopsida > Santalales > Viscaceae > Viscum > Viscum album. The sequence continues at coordinate 743,664,142 of OY728145.1, read as the reverse complement.
TGGAATGAGTGCATATGGTATAGGCACCTCTTCTGGGAGCACCTGTTGACATTCTATAAAGGGAACACATCTGGTGAGATAACTCCCTCGACGTAGCTCGACATTAATTTGTCTAAGCTCTTTCATTTCTTCCTCTTTCTTGTAGAACCTTTCCTCGATGGTGAGGGATGCACTCTCATGGGGAGGAGGTGGATCATAGATGAAATTGGATTTATTTTTCACTTTGTTAGAGTTTCGTATGGGAGGTAATTTCGGATTGAGTAAGGGGGAACCCAAATTTAAAACTGCCCTCTAGTTCCGGGTATGCACAACATCAGGCTCAGTGTGGAATGCCTCTAGGAGGGATCCATCTTCCTTTGCATATTCTCCCCCTGCATCATTTCCTATGATATCTGTGGGGTTGACGCTCACCGCGTTCACTGAGGAATATCTCATTGGGGGTGGTGTACCCAGTGCCGAATGGTAGGAAGGCTTCTTACACCCTTTATTGGACTTTCTCCTTCCCTTCTGTGGTATTCTTCCGGATTCTTGATGAAGATTGACCCGAAGGGAGCCCTGGTCTAACTTCATAACTCTCCTTTGTCTCGAAGGGTGTGAACCATGAGAAGGGGTGGAATAGGTAACTCCTTTGTCCATCGTTCTTCATAGATGGTGGAAGACAGACGTCTTTCGTGCGGGGATTTGAGGTAAAATTACCCCCAACCCTGCGGTCTGGGGTTGTTCCCATCCTCTTGTTGATGTGTTGTAGCCAAGATTTTTTGGTCTTACAGGGGAATTTTTATTTAAAAATCCCCCCATCCCTTTGGGTTGGGACTGTTCTCGTATCGCGGTGGTAGCCCCCATTATTTCCACCCTTTAAATTTTACGTACTCCCATACGGGTGTAAGATGATTATGGCATTAGTCCTACATGGAGTCTATGGTCTTTCAAAGACATGAGCACTACTTTTTGGTTGGATTCCCTTAGGCATGAAGCCTTCAGGATGTTCTTCGTCGCCTGGCTCAACATTGTTTCGATGGCTTGATCTCTTCGGACCTGATGCTTTTGAGACTTACTCTGGACCTGTTTTTTTAAGTATCCCATATTTCCTGAGTAGGGGTTTCTTTTGATTTTCACCTCTAGTTGATGATATTGTAGCATGTCATTTCCATTAGGTCATGTTTTATGGGACATGGGCTGAAGTCTAAAGCTCCATGTTCCCCCCACCTCTGAATGTGAACTCCAGTCGGGGCATTACCAATGACGTGACACAATTTATGCAGTGCATGGAGGAAATCTTGTTCACAGTTTTTATTTCACCTTTCTGATTGTGGATACCTTGCAAAAGGGAGGTCTTCCAAGTCGATCAGATGGTGAAGCTCCCCTATTATGCTGACATGGTCCGCATACCCTTCATAGGGTAAGAATTTGTCTTTCATCTTTCAAATAGTTTTCCATATATTAAGGAAAATTTCATGTGTGCATTATTGGATTTGGTGTCCTAGAACCAACTACTTTGTAATTTATTCATTAATAAATACCTTATTGATTCATTATTGTTCTTCTGCATGACATTGGATGTGATAATGTCCTATGGATATTTGTTGCATTAAAGTGTCATAGTGGATCCCTATTATGATGAGAACCTAGAAGTTCCATAACACTGTTCTTGAATATATGTTCTATGGCCGAATGATGTTATTTCAGGGACACAAATAATACCGGCCATTTGGGGTGAGGACTCATAAAAATTTTAGGAACCTTCTCATGGTGTGTGCCCTTGGTAATATCCAGGATGATGTTAGGAGAACAAGAATCGCCAGTAGGATATCCACATTTCATAGTGTCATTGGATGTTCCTATCTGTGGACGTGTGTATTGGTACTTAGACATTAAGATTATTATTAATGGGTATTTCAACTTGCGCACTTAGATGTATTGACTAAAACTATGATGACACATTGTTCACAGTGAGGTAGGATATGTTGGGTGCGTCATGAGTGATACTACATTAATAGATAATTCGATAAAGGATTTGTCCCTTCTGTTCCATAATGGATGTAGATATCTCCGGCCCTTTGATGGAATTGATATATTCTAAATAAATCCATGGCCATGGTGAGGAATGAGAAATTTTAATTCCAGAAAGTCAAAGAAAGAATAATTGAGCACATGGGTAGATGGCACTAGCATGCAACCCGCTTGATTCGAGATATCTAGAAAAAGAGATTATATTACACGGTAAGCATTCTTTGGAGGTGAAACATCATTACAATGTTAACTTCTTTCTCTATGGGTGCCTTGGTCTGTTTCTAGACACTTACCTTGGAATTTAGGCAGGCTCTGCCTAATGCCACTGAGAAAGAGGCCAAGAGGGTCACACACTAAGTGTGTCCAAGTATCTCAGTTAAATATTAATTTAACAAGTTGAATAAAGATTATTCTCGATTTTGATTTAATAATTATTTAAGGATGCATGATCGCATTTATTTCGACACTAGTTATTCAAGAGAATATATTATGGGAGAAATAATATATTTATTAGCGATTAATGCAATGATATTTATTTTATAAATAAATATCCATTATTCAAGGTCTAATAAATGTGGTGGAGGAAATAAAGAAAAATGGAAAAACAAAAGTACAAACCATGTATATTAAATATACACGGAATGTATTTTTTTCTAGGAATTTATGAGAAATAATATTATTTATTTAATTAAATAATATTAGGTGTAATTCACTGGGCACTTGTCAGGTAATAATAATAGTCAACTGTTATTATTAGTCATGGGGTATTACTAAGAATTAAATTAAATGAATAAATTCTTTCGGGTAATTAATTTAGTTTATTATTCTATGTAATTAAAAATCCCAATTACATATTTCTGATTAGCCTATCCATTTTTTGGTGGTTGTGAACAATGGATATAGAAAAATCTCTCATTCGAGGAGAGAATCCTTTTTCTTCCAAGAACACTCTCAAGCTATGAGAGAGAGATCCTACTCCACCGGATCAAGGCGATCGAAGGTGGACATCGCAAGCAGGGGCTATTCCGCACAAGCACGTGGAGATTCCTTCGGCGACATATAGAAATATGTGGAGTAAATTTGGATCACCACTAGAGAAATCCTACACTTGGATTCTATGACACTATGACGGATCACATCAGATCGTGACCAGAAACATCAATGAAGAAAGAATTTCATCAAGGTAATTCTTGTCAATTAATTAAATTAATTATAACCAAAATATGATGATTTTATCTATGGTTCCAGGACTCCACTCTTTTCTTTTTCGTTATTTGTTCTATTCTAAAGATCCGGCATTTTATTATCATGACGGATCTCAGATTGATCATTGTTAACACTAAAATTAATGTTGGATACACCCACCAATGCGCTTCTGTTGCGCCTGGAACCTACGAGTGGTATCAGAGGGGTTATATCATTGTTTATAATTATTTAGTTTTTTGTTGGTGATTTACGCATTTAATAACTTAGTTGTTTCAATTCTAATTAATCATTCTTTAAAATATGAATCTCAAGACCTGTTTCTCCTCTCTCATTTCTCGTTCACCTTATAGAAAAGAATTTTTCTTTTAATATTGACTGAAATAAAATAGAGGATCTCATTAAGATGTTCCAAATGTTCCTGGTCGTACAACACGAGAATACACGACATGTATTTGGAATTACACGTTGTGTAGTCTAGGTTCAATGCATCGAACTGGTCCGCAAAATCAGGCCTTATGTTGGAGTATTTCTAAGTCGTAAATGACACCATGTGTTGACCAGGAATAGGTGGCACATTGTTTCTGTATTACATGTTGTGTGGTCCACTGAACACGACATGTAGTTTATTCAGGTTAGGGTTGGACCGTGTACCCCATACACGGCTTGCCTAGCTGGAAACCGTGTAACGTGGATACTACATGGCTTGTGTCCCACTGAACACGCCATATACTCCAAAAAAATTCTGAAGTACATCTACACCCCATGTCCTCGGGTGTGTACTTCGAATGGACAGTGAAAAAAAGTATATGTCATATAGTCGGAACTACACACTGTGTACTCATCCAAATTACGCATATTTATTAAAATTTATTATTATATTATACAAACCCTTAAGACGTGTACCATAGTGCAGGTGTAAAGATGAGGAACAACACATGATAGGTATTTTATATAAATGTGTTTAATTTAACATCTGTATAATGTTCATTTCTACTCATTTGGTAGTTAGGAACGGGGATTCACCGGGTTTCCTCCAAGGTATACGTTATGTACAAAGATAATTTTAAATGAATTTATTTGTTTAAAATTATGATGGATGATAATCTCAAGGAAATTTAGAAAAAGGGTTTAAGATAAAATGATTGATTAATTAAAGATAATTAATTGATTCTAGCGTGATTTATCTTAAACAAGAACGATTAAATAATTGAATGATAGTTTTATTTAAGTGTAAATATCATTTCTTGCATGGATAATCATGAGCTATACCAAGACCTTTTTATGTGAATGGTTTCTTTTAATTAATTTATTTAAATTAAATTTGTTGGCATGCGAGCCTTCTCATCATTAATATGTAGGGCCTACGTGCCCAAGGTTTATTTTATGTAAAACCCCATTTTACCCCTCACCTACATGTGAGATAAAAGCATAATTAATGGATGAAGCTTCCAATAAAGTGGAGGTGGCTCAAGTTAGGAGCCAAGGTGAAACCAATCCAAAGAGATATAAAGGTGGATAGGTGGAAAGCTGTAAACACAAACCGAAAAGGTTCAAGGTGTTTCTCCATTAGGTATTGGGTTAGTTTATCAACCTCTAGATAAACAAAACAATAGAACAATCTCATGATCATACCATTTATTTTATTTCTGTCAGTTGCATGGTTTATTTATTTTGGGTGTGTTGTCACGATCACACAATTAATGAATTAAATAAGCATGCAAGATGGAACTAAAATAAGACCGGATTATGCATAAAATATTATCTTAAACATAGTTAATCACTTAATTATATCCCACTTAATATTAACAAGCATGTAATCAAAGATAATAAAATGGAAATTTACGTATAAGGATAAAATCCCTCAAAGAAAATATCAAGTCGGTATAGCCTTCCATAATCTTGGTTTGAATCGAAACATAGTTCAAAGTGCTTGACCAAACCTAGTTGGGGTGATTTCAATTATCGAGGAATTCTAATTCAAGGTTTTGGGTTTACTTGACTTGGTTTGAATCAAGGGTTGACTACCACAGTAGGACTTGTTGTGACCAAGAGGAAAATGTTGAGGAAATCCAAAATTATAGGATTTCAGGATTGGGGAGTCCACTCAGTGGATCAAGGAGCTGCGATTTAATGCAGTTATCATTTAGAATGCCTACTTAAAACCCTTCAAGTTTCTTGACCAACCCTATTTGGGGTAATGCGAAGGGAAATATGAATCCTTGCCACTAGAATATTTAGGTAACAGAATATTCCGAAGTCAATGGTGAGGGCTATTGGATTTTGATAAAATAGTGGGAGACTAATAAGTATTAATTTATTTATTTGTCTCGGTTTTCTCATAATAAAGTACTAAACCTTTTCTCATATTAATTTGTATAAATTTAAAGAAAAATAACTTTAAACATATCATTGTGAACCATAATCGAGAAGGAAAACATTCTCACCTGCACCAATTTCCAATAATGGAAAAGGCATTTACGCATCATCCTTCGCCATGAGAGAAAATTGTATGTGCTAGAAGAGCCTATTCCAGTTGTTCCTCGAAAAGAGGCTAGTGATGAGGAATTATCTCTCTACATGAAACATATGGATGATGCCACAAATTTCCAATGTTTCATGCTATCGACAATGTCTAATGACCACTTGAAGCAACATGAAAACATGGACGCTTATAGCATGATGTCTCACCTTAAGGATCTCTATCAAGAGAAGGTGAGACATGAGAGATATGAGTTATCCAGTGATTTGTTCAAAATTAATCTTGGAGAGTCTGCACCATCTAGGCCTCAGGTAGTCAAGCTTATTAGATACATTAAATTCTTGGACATCTTAGGGATTAAATTCTCGGATTATTTGCATACAGATCTCATCCTATCATCACTACCCAAGACTTTCTCTAGATTTATTTCCATCTATTACAAGAGAAAAAATGGGAAGAGTCTATCAAAACTTATGACCTTAATTATCCAAGTAGATAAGGACATGAGGCGTGACAAACCCGCAGTCTTTATGGTGAATAAGAAAAGGAAGGACAAGGCAAAGGGGCCAAGGACTTATAAATAGTCTGAAGCCACTGAGCACCATCCCTCCAAGAAGGAGAAGATTCAGAGGCAGGGAAAGGAATGGGGGGTGGTATGTTTGGAAAGTGGCAAGCTAGGCCACTAGAAGAGTAATTTCACCCAAAAGCATGGGGATGCTAAAGGTGTGTTCGTTATTGAGTGTAATATTTCCATTTCTACACATTGGGTATTAGATATAGCTTGTGGGGATTACATCTGTATTCAAATGTAGGAACCAAGTTGATTTAGAAAGATTTCCATAGGAGAGGTGGATCTTCGAGCTGCCAATGGCATGAGACTATCTACATTGGCCATTGGTGATTACCACCTCTCATTGCCAACTAGGATGATTTTGGTTTTACATAACTGTTATTATGTTCCTAGTGTTACCAAAAACAAAATTTTTGTATCATGTTTGGATATGGATGGATTTATTTTCAAGTTTGGAAATAAGGGTTGCTTATTTTATAATAATAATGCATGTTATGGTATGGAACATTTAAATAATGGTTTGTTTGTATTAAATTACAAAAACCAAGTGTTGAAAATCAATAACGAATCAAAATAACATGACTCATACATCACCCAGTTGTAGCATCACCGTCTCGGTCATGTAAATGAGAAGTGCTTGACAAAGCTCTACCAAGATGGCTATTTAGACTCTATTCAGCTAAAACCACTTGATAGATGTCACTCTTGTTTACAAGGTAAAATGACCAAGCCTCCTTTCAATGGATAGGGTGAGAGAGCCACAGAGCATCTAGGATTGGTGCACACATATGTGTATGGACCATTTCCAGTAGAAGCTAGAGGTGGATATTCTTACTTCATTACTTTTAATGATGATTTGAGTAGATATGTCTATTTCTACTTAATGAGGTATAAGTCAAAATCCTTAGAGAAATTTAAGGAATTTAAGAATGAATTAGATAATCAGCTTGGTAAGAAGATAAAGAAGATTTGATTAGATTGAGGTAGAGAATATCTGAACCAAGATTTCATCGATCTTCTATGGGAGTCTGGGATTCAATCTCATCTCACCCCTCCTTATACACCACAGTGGAATGGTGTTAGTGAAAGGAGGAACCACACCTTGTTGGACATGGTGAGGTTGATGATGAGTTATGAAAATATTCCATTATCCTTTTGGGGATATTCATTACAGACTACTGCATACACATTAAATCGAGTACCAACAAAGCTGGAAAATGGAATTCCCTCTGAGTTATGGAATGGAAAGAAACCCATTTTGTTGCACACACATATATGGGGATGTGAGTAATTTGTTAAGGCCTTATCAGGCAACAAAATAGCACCTCGAGGCATGAAGTGTATCTTTATAGAATATTACAAGGAAACAAAATGATATTTCCTATATAACCCTTCAGACAAGAAAGTGATTGTAAATAGACAAGCCATATTTCTTGAGAGGGAGCACTCCTCAAAAAGGATAGTGGGAAAAAGATTGACTTTGATGAAGTTGATGCTCAAGATACACTGGATTTGGTACAGGAAAAAGTTTTACAGGTCCCTGTGGAAGATGTTCTAGAAACACAAGTACTACGTAGGAGCTCAAGAGAAGTTAGGGAACTAGAGAGATTTGGTTTCCTAGTCACCAAGGATGGAAAATCATTATTTTTGGACAATGATGAAACTTTCTCCTACAAGGAAGTAGTAGAAAGCTCAGAAGCTGTAAGATGGCTAGAAGATATGAATTTTCATATCGATTCCACGTATCAGAACCAGGTCTAGGTTCTGGTCGATGAACCAGTTGATGTAAAGACTGTTGGATGCAAAAGGGTATTCAAGAAAAAACTGGACATGTAAGGTCAAGTTAGCACCTATAAAGTAAGTCTAGTGGCTAAATGATTCAGACAACATCAAGGAATTGACTATAATGAAACCTTATCTCCAGTTGCCATGTTTAAATCCATAAGAACCATACTTTCCATAGTAGCTTACCATGACTATGATATTGGGAAAATGGATGTCAAAACAGCATTCCATAATGGAAACTTTTAGGAAGATGTCTATATGACACAACCAGAAGGGTTTGGGACACAAGGTGAAGCTAAATGGGTTTCCAAGTTGTAGAAATCCATTTATGGATTAGAGAAAGAATCCAGGTCATGGAACATTCGATTTGTTGAAGCCATAAAGGAATTTGGTTTCATTAAGAACGAATGTGATCCATGTGTTTATAAGTGTTTTAATGTGAATTCGGTCATTATCCTAGTAGTATATGTTGATGAAATATTTTTTATTAGAAATGATGTACCAGTCTTATAGTCAGTTAAGGACTAGTTGAACAAGTGTTTCTTCGTGAAGGACTTAGGTGAAGCAGCCTACATTCTAGGGATCAATTTCATTCGTGATAGATCCAAGAGGCTGCTTAGACTAAGTTAGGGTACATATATTGACCAGATACTAAAGAGATTTAGTATGGAATAATCCAAGAGGGGATTGGTTCCAGTGTCACATGGCCTACATCTTTATAAGAAAATGTTTCCTCAAACACAATAAGAGAAAGATAGAATGAGTAAGATCCCAGCTGCCCCAGCTATAGGATCCATCATGTATGTCATGTTATGTACTAGACTTGATGTTTCCTATGCACTGATCATGGTAGGAAGATATCCAGCAGATTCAGAATAACAACATTGAACTGTTGTAAATACTATACTTAAGTATCTGAGAAGAACTAAGGATATGTTCTTGGTGTATGGAGGAGGTGAGGAGCTTGTCATCAGAGGGTATGTTGATGCTGGTTTTTAGACATATTAGAACGATCTAAAGTTGCAATCTAGATATATTTTTTTTCTCAATGGAGGATCTGTGAGCTCGAAGAGTTCAAAGCAACCAGTTTTCGCTGATTCTATAGTGGAGTCTGAATATATAGCGGCTTCTGATGCAGCCAAGGAATCCGTCTAGATTTAGAATTTTTTCCAGGAGCTTGATGTGGTTCCTAGCAATAAATATCCTATCACATTATATTGTGATAATACTACAGCGGTGGCTCTTTCAAAAGAACTAAGGTCACATAAATGGACAAAGCACATACTCTAGAAGTATAACCTCTTGAGGTATTTCTATCAAAGGGGTGAAGTTTTAGGGATTAGAGTGTCTATGGAAGAGAATGTGGCAGACCCCATGACTAAAGGTCTATATCAGTAGAAGAATTAATATCATGTGAGTGCTAGCGAGTTAAAAGTTGTTATCAGTTGGATCTAGTCCATGTAGGAGTCTATTGAAGTCGGTGGCCTAGAACCAACTACTTTGTACTTTATTCATTAATAAATACCATATCGCATCTTGATTTTTCTTCTGCATGAAAATACATGTGATAATGTCCTATGGATAGTTGTTTCATTAAAGGGTCATAGCGGATCCATGCTATGATGAGAACTCGGAAGTTCCATAACACTATTCTCGAATATATGTTCTATGTTCGGATGATGTTATTTTAGGGACACAAATAATACAGGCCATTAGGGGTGAGGACTCATAAAACATTGAGGAACCTTCTCATGGTGTGCACCCTTGGTAATATCTAGGAGGATATTATGAGAACGAGACCCGCCAATAGGAAATCCAAATTTCATAGTGTCATTTGATGTTCCTATATGCGGATGTGTGTATTGGTAATTAGACTTTAAGATTATTATTAATGGGTATTGTAACTCACGCACTTAGATGTATTGATGAAAACTATGATGACATGCTATTTTTAGTGAGGTATGATAGATTGGGTGTGTCAAGATTGATACTGCATTAATAGATAATGCGAGAAAGGATTTGTCCCTTATGTTCCATAATGGAAGTAGATATCTCAGGCCCTTTGATGGAATTAATATAGCCAAAATAAATCTATGTCCATGGTGAGGAATGAGAAAGTTCAATTTATGAAATTCAAATAAAGAATAATCGATCACATGGGTTGATGGCACTATCATGTAACCCGCTCGATTAGAGATATATAGACAAAGAGATTATATTACACAATAAGTGTTCGTAGGAGGTGACACATCATTGCCCAAATGGCCTGAAGGCCTTATTTTTTATTTTATTATAGATAATACCCCTTTTTAAGGGTTGAAGGGGAACCCGTACATGACCCATAGGCCCATGACACAAGTCCCGACATGACCCGCAATACATGACCCGAAGGCCCATAGGCATACCATTCCCATTACATGACCCATAGGCCCAGCCCACTAGAACTGTCCCTCCCTAGCGTCTTGAATAATTAATCTAATTAGCTCCCCACCTTGCATTTCTGATCGGCTAGCATTTCCCCGTACAAAGCTTCACGGTGCCTGGTCCCGATGGCGGCTTCCATACCCTCTCATTCTTCCAATCTGGTAGCTCTGCATCTTGTGGCTACTACTCCTATTGCTCTGATCCTCTCTAGGACCTGTTCTATGTGAACATGGCTACTCCATGGTCTATGTGACCTAAAGGCCCTGAGGCTCGAAGGCCTTTGATGACTCTAAGGCTCTGGAGACCCATAAGCCCAAACTAGTGGCCCAAAGGCCCAAATCGGGTGCAAAATTCTGGCACTACAGTACCGAACAGTAACTGCTACAGTACTACTAAAGTACTGTTGTAGTACCCCGAAAATTCACCTCCACCCGGTTTTGAACCTGGGTCTCTTGGATGCCAAGCATGAGCCCTTACCACTCGGATACGGGCTCATTGGCTAACACATCATTATGGCGTTAAATTCTTTCTCTATGGGTGCTTTAGCGTGTTTCTAGATGCTAGCCTTGGACTTTAGGTAGGCTCCGCCTAATTCCATTGTGAAAGAGGCCTAGAGGGTCACACACTAAGTGTGTCCAAGTATCTCAGTTAAATATTAATTTAACAAGTTGAATAAAGATTATTCCCGATTGTGATTTAATAATTATTTAAGGATGCCTGATCACATTTATTTCGACACTAGTTATTCAAGAAAATATATTGTGGGCAAAATAATATATTTATTATCAAGTAATGCAGTGATACTTATTTTAGAAATAAATAGCCATTATTAAAGGTCTAATAAATGTGGTGGAGGAAATAAAGAAAAATGGAAATACAAAAGTACACGTCATGTATTTTTTTGGGGAATTTATAAGAACTAATATTATTTATTTAATTAAATAATATTAGGTGTAATTAATTGGGTGCATGTCAGGTAATAAGAATAGTCAGCTGTTATTATTAGACATATGGTATTAATAATAATTAAATGAAATGAATAAATGCTTTCGAGTAATTAATTCATTTTATTATTCTATGTAATTAAAAATCCCAATTATATATTTCTCATTAGCCTAGCCATTTTTTCATGGTTGTGCACAACAGATCTAGAAAAAGTTCTCAAGTCAATAGAGAATCCTTTTTCTTCCAATAACACTATTAAGAAACGAGAGAGAGATCCTCCTCCACTAGATCAAGGTGATCGAAGGAGGATATCCCAAGCGAAGGATCTTCCACGCTATCACTCGGAGATCCCTTTAGCGACCTCCAGAGATACGTGGAGCACGTGTGGATCACCGCTAGAGGAATCCTACACTTGGATTCTATGAAACTATGACAGATCACATCGGATTGTGATCAGAAACATCAATGAATAAATAATTCCATCAAGGTAATTCTTGTCAATTAATTAAATTAATTATAACCAATATATGATGATCATATCTACGGTTCTGAGATTCCCCTATTTTCTTTTTCATCCTTTGTTATATTATTAAGATACGGTGTTTTATTATCGTGATGGATCTCAGATTGATCGTTGTTAATGCTAAAATTAAAGTTGGATACACCCACTAATGTGCTTCCGCTGCACCCAGAACCTACATGCATTCCCCATACAATTCTCTTGGTATGTCGAAGTGAGAAGTGTTCGTAGGCTAATACATCACTGGTATATTATCCCTAAGTAGTTATCATTTCACAAGAAACATATCATGTTATTGTTCTTTTGCAGGCTCCTCTACTTGATATTCCCAACTTGACTGCTTCTTAATGATTTTATTCCAAGGTACTGGGTTGGTGGGGGCCTTATCGATTTTTGGATGCCATGGGGGTGGCTTAAAAGATGAGCATGGCCCCGGGCCACCCTCTGGTTGAGAAAGAATATCTCTCATTATAGATAGAGTGCTTGATGTGTCGGACTCCTTTCTGAGTGCCTCGTCATATTAGGTCTTTCTCATATTTTTTCTAGCAAGGGGAGGACCTCCTTTCCGACATGTATTTTGGTTGCGAGGAGGACCATCGCAAGTGGTGGTGCGATGGCGGGGACTACCATGGAAACTTGATGCCCGACCGCAGGAATTTTCCTGACATCATGTACCCCAGGGAGGACCTTCAGGGAGGGATATATCAAGGGGAGGATATTTTTTCTACTTTACATCACTTTGCGGAGCACCTTCATAAAAACTGTCATTGCAGGGAGGTCCTTCGCAATGACCGTCATCATGGTGAGGACTACCAGCATGACTCGATATCTATCTGCAGGGATAATTTCTGTAGTCTACATCCTAGGGAGGACCTTAAGGGTGTACTGAAATGAGGGGATGACCTTCTCATTGCTTGGAGTCACTATGGGGAGGATATTCACAACAACTATCATTGCAGGCAGGGCCTTCGCAGTGACTGTCATCATGGCTTGGACTACCATCATGACTTGATGTCCGACTATAGGGATAAGAATATCTATAGTGTATACCCTGGGGAGTACCAATAGGGTGGATGATAGAAAGGGGAGGACCTTCTTGTTGTATGATTGAAAGAGTGTTGTTGTGGGTGCCCTCAAATTATTAGTGTGATTTTGGGGTACTTAGGTGCAGTAGAGTGGCTGACCAAGGTCGTCTCTCAAAAGAGGAAGTGAATTAAAACAACTTTCTAGAGCTATTATAAAAATAAAAGAGAATAAAAACACTACATGAAAGGATGGGGGTAGATTGTTTATCATTTATAAAACTTAAAGAAGTTTGCTGGAAGAAGACTGCATTTTTTTTAATTTTAAAATGAAGTTTGATTAAAATGGAACAATAAAAAGATGTTTTTTAGGAAATATTTAAAAGGAGTAATCGATATAACTCTACCTCTTAATTTACTTATTAATAATTATCATTTAAATCAATATCCACTTAATTATGATCCCCTAATTTGTTAACCCTTGAACCCTACAAGATTTAACTTAACCACAAAGATGGAATTACTTAAACCCAAGGCTAGCTTCGGAACGTGTAATCGCAGCACCCTGATTTGATTATTGTTCTAAGGTTAGCTTATGGTCAGTGGTTAATTATAGCACATATCCATTCTGGAAATGAGTATGAATTGTGTTTAGGGATTATATTTTAACTCTAAAAATTTATCACGTGTGGTCTTGTATTACCGATTAAGATCTCGCTCTCACAATTTACACAAAATCTCGACCTCGCTTGTTTTTGTGTTAATTGTTCAATTGCTTGCTTAGTTTCTTACAATTTGAAAACACAATTCATGGATCATATTAAGTTAATTACAGAATGTCAATGATTCAAAATAATTAAATGAAGATGGTAGAAGATAGATCGATCACTAAAAACTACTCTTTCATGGGTGGTGTGGTCATCGTGGAGACGTTTTGCATGAGCAAAGGATTGAAAGGGTAGAACCCAATATCGTCTCCAATATTGATTCCAAACCAATTAGGAAGATTAATAGAATAATAAATTTAAACAAAACATAATAAAATAGAATAAATAAAAGAATAAAAAAGATGTTTATTACACAAACAAAAGCATTACAACACGGAGGAGAATAAGGCTTCGTCAAAGGGATCCTTGCTTCAAGAGCTACCCTTATTGAAATGGTTGGATAATTGGAGTGGATCCAATTCTCCTCTTCTCTAAACTTTCCAATTCACGTATCAACCTCAAAAAATGAGAAAAAAGCCAATTTATAGAGTGGTTTGGAGGCTAGGTTCAAAGTGGTTTCATGTTTGAATGGGGAATCTCTGTCAAATATTTTATTCCAACTTTCATTGCCCATGTCACCACCAAAACGCGTGAATTGGCCAGACTTATAGAAGGATCATATGTGAGGATATGGGTTATCTATATCCTCTCAAACTTTGGGCTCCATCTAATCCCAGATGAAGTAGTTATGGTCGAAATATAGAAGCTTATCGATTCTGGCGTGTCCATCCCCCCTTTGACTTTATGGCCCAATTACTCCATCAAAATGCATTTTTTTATCTAGTGTCCTGAATAAAAGTTGTATCCCATGAAGTAAGAAACAAAGTTACAAAATATTATGTTCCAAGAATTTAAATAAAAATATTTATGATTGAAATACTACAGTGATTTTGAAAGGGTAAAACTAGAATTTTCATCAAACATTCAAATGAATGATCTAATCCCAAATACTTTCTAATTAAACATATTTAGCACAATGTGAGGAAATTATATCATTTATTATCAATAAAATATTCAATAAAATAGTGTTTTATCAACTCCCCCACACTTACCATTTTTCACTCCTGAGAAAAACCTCATATCAAGTAATCATCAATATCTAATCAAAACCAATTTTAAAACACATATCATTGAGATCAAACAATTACACACCAAGAAACAAAAGATAGAATGCCTCATAAAAAATTATTATTTAAAGTTCTCCATTTATATCATTCAATATATTTCCACTTCATTTATCCTTTCATGCACAAAACACTTACCTCGCTTGAATTTTCTCTTATCACACAAATATCAAATTTTTTTGCAATGTCTTTCTCATACAAACTCATACAAGGGTCACCATAGGATTCATAAATTCTTACATCTCCACCCGATGTGGGTCAAAGACATTTGTTTATCATGAGGACTTTTAGTGTTGTTTTGTGGCTTTCGGTTGGTAGGATTAAGGTGTGAAAAATTCTGAGGCTGAATGAGGAGGGATTTACTCTTTTTGAAGCAAAATTTCATTAATCTAATTTTCACTTAAATATGGTCTTCTCATCAATACCCATAGTATCAATTCAGCTCCATCATCATGAAAATTCATGGAGAGTTTACACCATTCATCATTTCCACATCAAAAATGTTCATCTTCTCAAACATTATTTTCTTGAAAGATCCAGATAGGCACAGATTTCCCCCTCTATTAGAATATCCAGAAAGGCATAACTTCTTTTATCATGAAAGCTCTAAAAAGGAACAGCTTTCAATATAATCTGTTTCTTCAGCATCAAAAACATCTCTTCAGAATTTAATTTTTCACCCGAAGTATCACAAAATGTGGTAGCACAAAACAAAACATCTTCCCCCACACTTAATCTCAACTAGATTATGCAATTTCACTTCAAGAGTTAGTTGGATAGGGAAAATTGGCTTGTAATGTGGCTAAACTAACAGTTTGTGCATTGCTTCTAAGGTATAAAAGGATTAACTGTTCAAGGTAGTCCATTATAAAAAAGGATTCTTTGAAATAGGGTATTTAATACCAAACAAATGTCTCAATCATTTAAACATAAGTACCTTAAACCCTCATGTTTTGACAGAAATAAATCAATTTATGGTTAAATCAAGCATGTTTTGGTTCTCTCAAGAAGTGAGGTGAATGTAAAGAATATGAAAATAATGGTTCAGAAGCCTCATGGGAAAGTGGATTCAAATATAAAGTTAGTGATATGTGTCGTGGGATTCAAAATTCAGTGTACTTTTCATGAAATTACAAAATATTTGAACTTGAAACAAAGTAGTTTCAGCATTAATTTAAGCTTAGTTTCAAGGGATAAATTATTTCACTCATCGATATGAATTTCAAAATTGTGATGAGAATCATTTCAGCTCAAAAATTTCAAAAATAAAAAGAAAATTGAAAAATAAACACACAAAATTTGAAAAAACACACAATTTTTTTTTGTTTTTTTAACAGGAAAACAATTGAAATTACTAAAATAAAAGGTTCCCTCCCCCACACTTAAAATATTGCATTGTCCTCAATGTGAACCCATGAGATGATATATGCACATGAAATGCATAATTTATAAATAGGACAAGTAATATAAAAGTGAAAGGGTTAGGAACAGCCTGATGTGCTCGAGTGATGATGGGGTCATGTAGTGTGATAAAATATGTTGCATCAGTAGGAAGTACCTCAATGTATCTCTTCAAATATTTCCCATTGACTGTAAAGATCCTTCCTGTGTCCTCTTGTGTGATATCCACTTCACCATAAGGAAAAACCTTAGATACAATATAAGGACATAATCATCTGGAATGCAACTTATCAGTCATTAGCTTCAGTTGTGAACTGTAGAGAAGGACTTTCTCTCCAACATAAAACTTCTTTTGTTGGATCATTATATCATGATTTGCTTTTGATTTTTCCTTATAGAGCCTTGAGTTCTCATATGAAGACAATAGAATCTCCTCAAGATCTTGAATTTGCAGCTTCCTTTGGATTCTAGCTTGGGCCAAGTCCATGTTGCATTTCTTTATAGCCCAATAAGCCCGATGCTCAACCTCCATAGGGAGATGAAATGCCTTCCCAAAAACAATCCAAAATGGGGACATACCAATGGGTTTATTGTATGATGTCCTATAATCCCACAATGCATCATCCAAGCGCTTGCTCCAATCCTTCCTATTTGGCTGCACAGTTTTCTCCAAAATTTGTTTCAATTCCCTATTTGAAACCTCAGCCTGGCCATTTTTTTGAGGGTGGTATGGTGTTGATGTTTCGTGTGTCACCCCATACTTCTGAAGAAGGGAAGCAAAATTCCGATTGTAGAAGTGTGTCCCTTGGTCACTAATGATGGCCTTCGGTACTCCAAAACTGCAAAATATATGTGCTTTGACAAAGTCCTCAACAACATAAGAATCGTCAATCCTAGTGGCCTTATCCTCCACTCATTTACTCACATAATCAACAAAACCCAAAATATATAAAAATTCAAATGAACTAGGAAAAGGACCCATAAAATTGATGCCCCATACATCAAAAATCTCACAGAATAGTATGGGTTTTGGGGGCATCTCATGTCTCCTATAAATTTTCCTTGTGTGTTGGAAACAAGAGCATGACTTACAAAACACATGGTCATCATGGGATAAGCTAGGCCAATATAATCCAGAGTCCAAGACTTTCCTATCTGTCTATTGGGGTCCAGACTGTCCACGACAAGCAAGTGTATGACAAAAATGTAAAACAGACTCCAACTCATGATCAGGAACACACCTCCTAATAACTTGATCACTACACATGCGCTAGAGGTATGGATCATCCCAAACATAATACCGAGACTCATTTTTTAATTTTTGGACTTCATGTTTCTTTAAATTTGCAGGGATTTCAGAGGCAACAAGGTAGTTAACTAAATTTGCATACCAATGATGTGTACCTGAGATGGAATAAAGATTCTCATCTGGGAAAGTGTCCTGAAGTGGTACCTGGTCTAAGGTGTCATCTTCTAGTGTGTGAGTAATCCTACTCATGTGGTCCGCCACCAAATTCTCTGACCCCTTCTTGTCCTTTATCTCAATTTCAAACTCTTGAAGAAGGAGCATCCAATGGATAAGTCGTGGATTTGCATCTGGATTCTTCAGGAGGTACCTCAAAGCTGCATGGTCAGAAAAAACAACTACTTTAGATCCTAATAAATATAAACGAAATTTATCTAAAGAAAATATAACAGCAAGAAACTCCTTTTCTGTTGTGGTGTAGTTTAATTGGGCAGAATCCAATGTCCTCGATGCATACGAAATCACATGTGAACGTCCCTCCGCCCTCTGAGATAAGACAGATCCAACCATGAAGTTGGATGCATCACACATAAGATCAAATGGAAGGTCCCATCATGGGGGGTGTATGATCAGTGGAGTGGTTAGACACTTCTTTAGCTCATCAAATGATACCCTGCATGAATCATAAAAATTGAAGTCAATATCTTTTTGAAGCAATCGAGATAAGGGTAGAGCGATCTTACTAAAATCTCTGATAAAGCATCGATAAAATCCAACATGCCCAAGGAATGATTTAACATCACGCACACATGTAGGATATGGAAGGGATAAAATAATGTCTACCTTATATTTATCAACTTCAATGCCATTTTGTGAGACTATATGACCTAAGACAATTCAATTTTCGACCATGAAATGACATTTTTAAAAATTTAAGACCAGATTCTTCTCAATACAACGATGCAAAACATCGCCCAAAATAGAGAGACATTCATCAAATGAGGATCCATACACTGTAAAATCATCCATAAGTACCTCCATGTAGGTCTCAATGAATTTTGAGAAAATACTCACCATGCATCTCTAGAAGGTACCTGGGGCATTGAAAAGTCCAAATGGAATCCTTTGGTAAGCAAAGGTACCGGATGGGCAGGTGAAATTCATCTTCTTCTGGTCCCCTGCTATAATGGGAACCTAAAAATAACCATAAAATCCATCCAAGGAACAATAGTGTGTCTTCCCAGCTAGTCTCTCAAGCATCTGATCAATAAATGGGAGGGGGAAATGGTATTTGCGAGTGGAATGATTTAGTTTCCTATAATAAATACACACACGCCAATTGTTTTTTACCCTCATTGGAACTAACTCATCTTTCTCATTTCTAACAACAGTAACACCTCTTTTCTTAGGCACAACCTGAATAGGACTTACCCACTGAGAATCTAAAATGGTATAGATTATACCTTCCTCGAGCAATTTTTCAACCTCTTTTTTAACAACCTCTAGAAGGGTTGGATTGAGTCTCCTTTGTGGTTTCCTCACCAGTTTAGCCTCATCCTCTAAAAGAATCCAATGCATGAAAATAGAGGGGCTAATACTTGATATGTCATCCAAGGTCCACCTGATTGCCCTGATGTTCTCCCTCAAAATATTCAAATGTTATTCTTCATGTTCAAAAGGTATATTTTTAGCAATGATAACAAGTAATTTCTCACCACTTAAGAAGTATGAGTATTTGAGATTTGGTGGCAGTGTCTTGAGTTCCAGTGTGGGGGGGTGGTGTATGGATGGGGTCAAATAAGGAACTAAAATATGTGCACAAAGAGCATCAGTATCAGAATATACATCATCAAAATCAGAGAATAAATCATCAAATCCATTAGCATAATCAACAGCCATGTCATAATTAGAGTTTACATGATCAAAATCAGAATATGATTCCATTTCAAAATCAAATATTAGAGAGTCTTGTTCCTTATAAACGGGTGTGGAAGTACTCTTAGACATCAAAATAGAACCAATACTCATAATCACCTTAAGCATAGGACAATCCAATTCCATGGTGTTTTTACTTGGTGGTTCAAAATGGGAGATAACAAACGCAGAATGATCCTCTGAGGGGTACTTCATGGAATACATAAAATTAAATATCACAAATTCATCCCCAAATTCCATGGAAAGTGTGCCCTCATTGACATTTATGATAGTTTTTTCAGTTTTGAGGAAGGGCCTACCTAAGATAATGGGGGAATGAGAACTTAACTTATCATCCTCCATTTTGAGCAGATAGAAGTCTGCTAGAAAGATCATGTCTCTTACCCGGACAAGTACATCCTCAAGGACTCCTACTGGATATGTCGTAGGTCTATTTGCCAATTGCACCACTACTCTCATCGGCTTCAACTCACCAACCTGTAAATAAGAGAATACAGAGTGAGGCATCACATTTATGGAAGCTCCCAAATCACAAAGTGCATCAGAAAAGTGAAACTCCCCTATGGTGCATGGGATGGTGAATGTCCCTGGATCCTTTCACTTTTTCGGCATTACTAGTGTTGGTGTAATGAGTACTGAGACAGTTCTTCCAAGTTTGATCCTATTATTTCCCTTGAGCCCTCTTCGATTGGTGAAGAGTTCTTTTAAGAACTTGGCATACCTTGGGATTTGTTTGATGGCTTCAAGTAGAGGGATGTTGATCTCAACACGCTTGAATGTGTCCAAAACCTCTTTTTTCATCTCCTCTTCAACCATATTCTTGGTTTGAACAAACCAGTTTGGAAAAGGAAGGGGTTTAAGAGTAACATCATCAATCTTTTTCTTACCTTTATCTTTCTCCTTGGATTGCTCATCGGTTGGTATGGAATTGAGATTTTTTGGAGTTGAGGTGAATCTTGGTGGAATGGTAGGTGGAGATGTATCATTCATTTTCTTCCCACTTCTCAATGTTATGGCACTAAAATTACCCTTTGGATTTGGAGTGGGTTGGGAAGGTAGATTTCTAGAATTCTTACTTACAAGATCATGGATGGCGGTGGCAATCTGGTTCATTTGAGTCTTTAACTCCCTCAGCTCCGAACCTTGACTTTTCATCTCATTCTGTTGATTAAGAACAATTTTCTTCAAAAGTTCATCAGTGTTAGAATCTACCTTGGGTGGGGGATTCCCTTGTTGTTGGCTTGTTGATGTTTGGGCTTCAAATATCCATTGGGGTTGTTGGAAACCCTGCTGGTAAGGTGGAGGCAGCTGGAAGTTTTGTTGAAAGGGGGGCCTTTGTTGTTGTCCAGATCCATACCTCATGTCTGGTTGATCTTTCCACTCTTGTTTTTATGTTGGATCAAACTTCTTTTGGGGATATGGTTGTTGTTGTTGTTGCTGATATGGTCTCCGAGTGAACACTGATGCACAATCTTATGTTTCTTGGAGTTGTGGGAAACAGTCAGTTGGGTGGCTTGTCTCAGTGCAAATACCACAAGGCCTTGAAGGAGGGGGTTGGGATGTCTTTTATGCCAAAGAAATCTATCTCACCATAGTTTTCAATTCTTCCAACTTGGTATCAATCAAATGACTTTCAAGAGAATATGGACATACCTGATGTACTCCCCTGACATGTGGTGTACCACGATCACCAAATTGTTGGGAGTTTTGGGTCATTTTGTCGATCAACGCATGTGAAGCTACCGGTGTCTTGTCCACCAATGCTCCTCCAGCTGCAACATCCACCATGCTTCTCTCCATAGGTGTTATTCCTTCATAAAAGTACTGTATGAGTAATTTCTCACTGATTTGGTGATGTGGGCATCTTCCACACAACTTCTTGAATCGCTCCAAATACTCATACATTGACTCCCCTTGTGCTTTATTGATCCCCGATATCTCCTTACAAATGGAAGTGGTCCTCGATGCTGGAAAAAATATCTGCAAGAAAAGACGTTTCAAATCATTCCAACAAGTTACATCTTCGGGTTGTAAATAATACATCCGATCTTTCGCAGCTCCATCAAGTGAGAATGGGAATGCTCTTAGTTTGATTTGATCTTCAGAGACATTTATAGGTTTTAGGGTTGAGAAAACCACATTAAATTTTTTAAAATGTTTATTAGGATCCTCACCAGAGAGTCCACGAATATTTGGAAGTAAGTGAATTAACCCAGATTTTAGTTCAAAGTCTGATTCGGGATTTGGGTATGCAATACAATTTGGTTGATAGTTAATATCAGGTGCAACCAATTCTTGAATGGTTCTATTAAGTTCATTTCCATTATTTTTAGCCATTGGTTCTTGTTTTCTGGTTGAATTTGAATTTATTCCAATTTTAATGTTCTGATATTAGAGTAATTCTCCAACTGGTTGAATGTTGAAACTTCCCGTAGACTGAGAATGTCTGATTCGAGCTCGAAGGCTACGTTCAATCTCAAGGTCAAGATATAAGAGATATTCGAGATTAGTTCATTTCATAAATCAATTAAAGATGAAAATAATGAAATTGTACCATAGTAAAATAAAAATTAGAAGTTTGAGTTGATGGTCCAAAAAGAAGTAGAAGAAAATAAAAGAAGAATAAGAAAAAAAATCAGATTGGGTAAAGAAGGAAGAAAGAAGAGAGGAGGAGAATAAAATGTAAAATAAAATAAATACCTCTAATTTTTTGAAATAATTACTTGCCTCCCTGGAAATGGCGCCAATTTTAAAGAGCGTTTTCATGGGCACCCTCAAATGATTAGTGTGATTTTGGGGTACTTAGGTGCAGCAGAGTGGATGACCAATGTCATCTCTCAAAGGAGGAAGTGAATTAAAACAACTTTATTGAGGTATTATAAAAATAAAATAAAATAGAATAAAAACACTACTTGAAAGGATGGGGTTGGTTGTTTATCGTTTATAAAACTTGAAGAAGTTTCTTGGAAGAAGATGGCATTTCTTTTTAATTTTGAAATGAAGTTCGATTAAAATGGCACAATAAAAAGATATTTTTTTAGGAAATATTTAAAATGAGTAATAGATATAACTCTACCTCTTAATTTAATTATTAATCATTATAATTTAAATCAATATACACTTAATTATGATCCCCTAATTTGTTAACCCTCGAACCCTACAAGAGTTAACTTAACCACAAAGATGGAATTACTTAAACCCTAGGCTGGCTTCGGAACATGCAATCACAGCACCCTACTTTGATTGTTATTATAAGGTTAGATTATGGTAAGTGGTTAATTAGAGCACATATCAATTCTGGAAATGAGTATGAATTGTGTTTAGGGATTATATTTGAACTCTACAAATTTATCCTGTGTGGTCTTGTATTACCGATTAAGATCGCGCTCTCACAATTTACACAAAATCTCAACCTCACTTTTTTTTGTGTTAATTGTTCAATTGATTTCTTAGTTTCTTACAATTTAAAAAAACAATTCATGGATAATATTAAGTAAATTACAGTATCTCAATGATTCAAAATAATTAAATGAAGATGGTAGAAGATAGATCGATCACTAAAAACTACTCTTCCATGGGCGGTGTGGTCATCGTGGAGACGTTTTTCATGAGCAAAGGATTGAAAGGGTAGAACCCAACCTCGTCTCCACTCTTGATTACAACCTAATTAGGAATATTAATAGAAGAATAAATTTAAACAAAACAGAATAAAATATAATAAATAAAAGAAGAACAAATATGTTTATTACACAAACAAAAGCATTACAACACGAAGGAGAAGAAGAAGGCTTCGTCGAAGGGATCCTTGCTTCAAGAGCTACCCTTATTTAAATGGTTGGATAATTGGAGTGGATCCACTTCTCCTCTTCCCTAAACTTCACAATGCACATCCCAACCCCACCAAATTATAAAAACACTAATTTATAGAGTGGTGGGGAGGCTAGGTTCAAAGTGGTTTCAAGTGTGAATGGGGAATCTCGGAAAAATATTTTATTCCAACTTTCACCTCCAATTTGACCACCAAAACGCGTAAATTGGCCAGACTTCTAGAATACTCATATGTGAGGATATGGTTTCTATATCTCCTCTCAAAATTTGGGCTCCATCCAATCCCATATAAAATAGTTATGTCCGAAATACATAAGCTTCTCCATTCTGGCGTGTCCATCCCACCTTTGACTTTATGGCCCAATTACTCCATCCAAATGCATTCTTTTTATCTAGTGTCCTGAATAAAAATTGTATAACATGAAGTAAGTAACATAGTTACAAAATATTAAGTTCAAAAAATTCAAATAAAAATATTTATGATTGAAATACTACAGTTATTTTGAAAGGGTAAAACTGGAATTTTCATCAAATATTCAAATGAATGATTTAATCCCAAATACTTTCTAATTAAACATATTTAACACAATGTGAGGAAATTATATAATTTATTATCAATAAAATATTCAATAAAATAGTGTTTTATCAAGGATATTCAGGTCTAGGGGAGGGCTACCCCGATGCGCATCCGGAGATAGGCTCTCGTGATTGATCATTCTTGACCCACGGAGTAAGCCCCCGTGGGTGCTCTGTGGGGGACCTTCTGAGATGCTGGTAGTGACATTGCAGGGAGGACCTTCGCAACTACTATGGACACTTTCATAATTTGGTAATGTAATGACAGGGTCTTGAATCTTTGTTGATATATGTTTGACGGCATCAAGAACCCCAGATTCCAGTAGAGTAGGGTCATGTATGTGCTCTTAATTTTCCAGTTACCTTTGGCACTTTTCATTTTTGGTCACTCTCTTGCAGGTAACTAGGGCCATATGTTATTAGTAATGGACTTCATATACAGGTCCATATAGTTTTGGGTCCCGTGATGTTGTTAGGATATGCCGAAAAGAATCATGAATTTTGTAATGGATATATGTCTACCCTAGAGCGGCCACCACATTGGATTAGCGTCCCCCAATCATAACGGGTATTTGTTCCCAATTTGGTTGTCTGTATGTCATGGGATATTTTCTTCGACCATCCTTGACTATAGTAGGGATTCATAGCTGCTCTGGAGTGACTAACTCATTTTTTTGAGTGAGTCATTCTGTTCGATAAAATAGGTTCGTGGGCCCGATTTCTCGCCTTTGCTGCTGATACAATGATATATTGTATGTTTAGAGGATATGGTCTATAATCGACGTCTGATCTTCCATCATGGATAGTATGTGCTGACATACATCTTTTGATGGAATGGGTATGAATTCCCATTCCAATTTCGGAGCATGATTTTGTGCCTGCTCTGGTCCTCCATGGATTTCTAGTAGATACTAGTAGTTCTCCTGTTTTGGGACAGAGGAATGAGTATGTCGTCGTTTGTCCTCTCTGGTTTCCACTGTATTTTACTAGTGGTATTCATATTCACATTTGAGGATTTTCATCCACTATCTTGCCACTATATTTTTCTCACTGTCTTTGTATAAATCTGTAGGAATTTGACTATGTTCATATTTGTTTGTCATCCTATTTGGATGGTGGGCTTGACATGCATCAGCAGGTATTTGTGCCTGTGTATAGCCTGTTTCTACCCTATTTTTATGGAAGGCTTTAAATGCATCAGTACGTGTTTGTTCCATCTTATAGATGAGTGCCTCCCTATTTAGATGGAGGGATTGATATGCATCAGCAGGTGTTTGTGCCTATGTATAGTTGAGTGCCTCACTATTTGGATGGAGGGCTTGATATGCATCAGAAGGTATTTGTGCCTACGTATAGCCTGTCATTGCCCTATTTTGATGGCAGGCTTCTTGTGAGTCGGCAAATATTTTCATATTCTTATAGCTAGTCGCTCTGTCTGCATGGCGGGACCAGCGATCACTTGCAGAAATATACATGTGCTCGTATCATGCCGCCCTATTTCTGGGGTGGTCTTGAGTGGAGAGGGAAGAGTTGTGTGTCTACCCATTGAAATCTGTCGCGTTAGTATGTCAGAGATGCTCCTTAGAAAACAGGGTGATAGCATGTCCCTGGTTATATATTCTCCACCCTTGGCAGGAAGCCTGAGGGGCCTGGGTATCCTAGACTTTGGCAAGTTCCCTCGGCATAAGGTCCTCCCCAGTGGAAGGAGGACTGGTCATTCGGTTTCGACGGTGACGCTCTCTAGCGGGGGCCCATGGGTAGGGCCCTTGTGAAACTGTGATGAAATCATCATGATTGACTTCATCTACATCCTTAAGTTATGGGAGGTAGTCATTGTCACATTCCAGGGACAAGATCCAGAAATGGTTTGAGATGACCACTAAGGCCACCATGTGTTGATGTACCGGTAGTGGCTGAAGAGGTGGTTGGTGGAACTTTGTAGATTAGAGGGCTTGTCTTGTAGCCTCCAATGTGGAGAGAGTACTATTTCGGTGGTACTCTTTGATTGGCGTGTTGGACACCCATCGTTGAAGAAGCTGGGTAGGTGAAGGGGTTTGGCTCTTTGTTGAGGCCTTGGCCGCCTGCAGGATCGCTGATGTGTGCATCTTCATGGATCGTGGGGATGTAATTTGAATTGAAGGTCTCTCTGTGGAAACTAGAAATATATGTATGACATACAGACCACGAAACATCTCCAAAGTAGCATTCCTTTAAAAACATGCATATTTGGTGATTCAACTAGGCCCCCTTCCCCTTTTCTTTTTCTGCAGGGTGAAGGGGCCTAAGTTGGGTGAGACCGCCACTTTGGTTAAGGATTCACATCGGGTTGACCATTTTTGTTCAGCCTCTGAGGTGGCGCGTGTTTCACAAACCGAGGGTAACAAAATGGTCTGACGTGTAGTGTCCTTTTTTCTTTTATCATTGTGGGTAGAACCACCACCTTGGTTAAGGATTCCCGTCGGGTTCACCATTTTTGTTCTGCTTCTGAGGTGGATGTGTACAGGCAGTGTGGAGATGGAATGATGAGGATCATCACCCGTCCAATTTTACATAGAGGTAGGCTCTTGTCAAATTTAACATTCCTCCGTTTCAACTCGTTAATCATCATTATCCTTTAAATATTTTTTAATTAACCATGTGAGGAATTGTTGGTCCCAGCGGGTGATTGCGTGGGGTTCAATCACTCATGCAATCGATCCTACTCATATATAACTTCCTTGGATAGTCTCCAACAGGTTTATTCTTAGTTCCAAGAAGGCCCAAAGGCCCTAGTATCCATGATTCATGGACCTTCTTTCCAAAGGCAGGCACTCGTCAGCTGACGATTTGGCCAACGACACTTGAGGACTCCATTGGTCGAGAGGATGGGAGGTCAGGCTCACCGCACCCTTTCGGGGGAGGATTGTTTCATATTCTAGGACTCTCTTATAGATTTAATTCGTGTTTATATGTTCATGAATCCTTGTTTCATTCACAAAGAGTGTATCCATGGGCTACCCTTGTTTTTCAAAATCGTCATAATAATGAAAACATTTGATGCTATGGAGGTGATGCTGACTTATCCATACCATAAGGCTCTCTGGAGTTTATTGTCATCTAGGGGGGACGGAGGGTGACTTGATGTTGGGATCATGCCCACAAGGAGGGATTATTATGTATCCTCAGGAGAGGAATTAGAACCCACGTAGTTCAGAATGTGTGGGGATTGCGCATGGAAGCTGCCCATTTGAGGGGGGCATGATTGGGTGGACCCTTTTGGATGGTCACCCTTTTGAGATCGGGCCTTCTAGCAGGCATCCTATGTATCCTGATTTGGTCAGGAGTCAGAGTTCTCATAGTTCAGATTGTGTGCTGATGTTGTAATCCTCACAAACCTCTAACCCACATTAGTCATAGTCGATGTGAAAAACAAGAGGATTTTAAAGATTCAACAATAAACATGCCTCCTCCCCTATTGGTGGGGGAGGGAGAGAATGCGGCAGAAGAGGCAAGGGAGACCGTGGGAGAGGGTGCGAAGCGATGAACCTTTCCATGTGAAATTGTATAAAAGGTCGTGTGGCCTGGCCTCAAAAGATTGAGGACTTACCTCAATGGGAGGTCCCTGGAGCATGTTTTGGGAAGGGGAGGAGTTTCTTCCACATCAAAGGGGGGAGCGAACATAACCCCTCCGGCTGATCATTGTTCCTCATTGAATGGAATAGCAATTGATCACCCCTAATCCTGAGAAGGGGGTGGTTCACATCGGCATCCCAAGGTTGGAATCCAAGTTACCATGGGAATGTATCCTTACAGGAATTCCTGAAGCTTGCACCTTTGTTGGGAGGGCCTTCATGACTCCGCTTATCGTGGGTATGTAGACTCAATAAGGCATGCTGATGCACCCAATGGTCTGATCATACGGGTCCGATGGCTTTAGAGGAGGATTTATCCTAGCACTGGACAACTGTTTAGTGGAGGGATTATGGAGGAATAGATAGAAATAGAGGGGTGAGGTTGGAACCTGAAGGAACAATACCAAAAAACACCCCATTCCGCATACTAGTTTCTCATGCGGGGTGTGGAAGGCTCTGCATACCGTAGTGGTATGCGTGCAAGAGGGCCATCTGCATACCGGTGTGGTACATGGGCATGGTTATCTTCAACTGCATACCAAATTTTTATGTGGATTACCATTCAAATTTGGGTTATATGTGCATAACAATTGGGTACGCAGTGCCAAGTTCAGTCCATGTAGCGGTACGCTACGCAGAGCACCATATTGAAGGAGGGTTGGGGGAATTACCATTTGTGGGAAATTCATCCAAGAGAACTCTTTGGTTCTTTTTTCACGAGTTGGGTTTGCGGTTCTATTATTATTATTCAATTCCCCTATTTTTATGGTTCGCAGAAGGTTGTAATTGTGGAGGAAGTGCTTCATGGTTCGTTCTTTGTCGATGAAACAAGACAGAAATCGTTGTACAACCTCTGAGTTTTCCTCAAGCATCCATCACTCATTCTTCCCTCTATCTATCTCCTCTTTTCCCTCTATTTTTTCTTCTACTATGGTCTTTTTATATATAATCTGATCGATCATATCTATTGGGCATGTGGCACCATTTTCGGAGGCCCATTGAAGCAATTTTATAACCCGCAGAAGACTCGATCAACTGGGGTTCACGGAGACTTTAGTTTGTGATAATGGTTTGTGAAACCCAGATCGTCCACTTAATCTATGAACTGAGGGGTTCACAGAATGGTATGTGGATGGTCTTTCGTGCATAACTCCTTCAGTTGATGCGGTTCGCAGTTTATCCAACTCGATGGCCATCATTTCGCGAGCCAACGGTTTCCAGATTGTCCTAAATACCTGGCGGTTCACAATCCATCTTCTTCGCGTACCTTTCCGGGTGATGGTATGCAGGCCATTTGAAAAATTGAATTCCTTCAAGTTCCTTCAAATAAATTCAACTAAATTTGAGTCCCTTCGCATTGATAAACTTATATAAGTTCTTTATTTCTTCTACAAAGCTATTTCGGGGGTATTTCTTCTTCTTAGCATAATTTCCAAGACCCTACAATGACATAAGTTTATGTACAGAATAAAAAACATAGAAAATCATTAACTTTGTCAAGGCTCATTTACAAGACTATTATAGTGGATTTGGTTCACTCTGCATTCCATCGTATCATTAGTCAATTTTTCCTCCCAAGAGTGTCATAGTAGATAAGGTCCCTTATAGAACTAGGATTTCTCCACATTATTTTCCTTATTATATCATGATATATTAATCTTTAACCAATTCATTAAGGAGATATATAATTTTAGTCTTACCCATCATAGAATCATAATAAATTTATATGTGTTCCACATGATCAAAACTTGTTCATCATATATCTTAACACATTGAAAAGAAACATGTTTCATAAACATTTAAACTATCCATCAGATGATAAACCATGTAAAATAAATAGGTTTTTCAAAAATATCGTAATAATATTTACAAACCATAATAATAAAGACTAATTTTGGTTTCCCTGGATCATATCACCAAAAAATAATAAGTAACGTCAAAGGATTCTATAATAAAATAAAAATGACTTCAAATTATCACTTTGAAGATTTATTGAGGAAAATAACCTTTTCCTTTTGGAATAAATTCTTTAAAAGAAACAAATATAGAGAAATATATAGAAAAAAATTTCGTTTGATATAACCTTGGAAACTTTTAAAGGATGTTTCAAATCATTTAGTGGTCATGATGGAAGTAAATTCTATTAATATTGTGTACATTAAAATAAATATTCCATTAACATTTTCAATATAAATTTAAAATTACCTCATTTAGAAAATAGAAAAAATATTCTATTTAAAAAATTCTTAAAAAATAAATCATGGGAGAAAATATCTTTAAAAAATATTTGGATAATATTAAAAATATTAATGAAAAAAATTTAAATAAAACATAGACATGGAAGAAGATGATTCATGGCCAAAGAGGAAATTAAGTCAGTTTTTCTTGAAAATACTTCCTATATTATTTTAAGCAACGAAGAGATGAAAAATGTATTATTTCATGAAAATAACATGAATACAAAATAGATAAGAAAATGAAATGGGTTTATCAAAAAAGATAATATAGTTTCCTTTAATTGAAATTCAAGCATAAACAATCCCAATTAAAATAAGATTAAAATATAAGTCACTTACCACATTGGTAACATTCAAATCCAAACCTCATCAAAGTCAGTACATTAGATGGATATGTATATCCCCATAATTTCTATTAAAATAATAATAAAATTAATTCATGGTATTTATATAATCTATATAAAATAAATAAGTTTCGAATATGGTATTTGTCTCATAAAAATAAAAGTGGGATGAAAAACCCTTAACTCAAGTTTGACTTTCTTCAAAAGTGCATAAAAATATTTCGAAAAAAAAATTAATTTATTATAATTATATACCACATTAATTTCAAAATGTATAATATCATATATGTTCAACTTATAACACTTTAACACCAATTTATTAATAATTACTTAATAAAATATTTGTTTTAGGATGTAAATTGTTTCTTTTTTTATGGATTTTTTTATTTTTTATATTCTATACTTGTACTTAGATAATTGTCCCATAATATTCTGAATTTTATTTTTGATAAAAATATCATATATTTTCATTATATAAATATTTATAATCATTAATCAAAATTTATGATTGAAGAATGATTTACATCACTCATAAAGTTGGTAGACCATACACATGCATGAAAATTATTTTCATTTTCTAATGAAAATAAGGAAATAAATATAAATATTATATTATCATTACAAAACCGTAATTTTATCATAAATTTTGTGTGTATATATATATATATATATATTAAACATATCCTTATTACCATCAAATTAAAACACAAACAAAAACCAAATCGCATCGCTTTGTAAAGGTGGTAGTCCACACTTACGCACAAGCGATGTTATCATTTTCCAATAGATTGGAAGGTAAGTAGGTAGATATGATATTATAATTAAAAATATTAATTACATCATAAATGTCATATATAATCTTTAAACCCATTATAATAACCATCAATGAAAAATTTTGATGGAAAATGAAATGTATCACCATGTTGAGGTGGTAGTCCACACATACGAATGAGTGATTCTTTCACTTCCCATTTAATGTAAATGAGAGTAAATAATAGTAATTACATTATCATAATAATATTTATGTATATTTAGGATATTTAATCTTTATTTTATGATGAATACCTTAGACTTAGAAAATGTATAAGAAGAAATAATTTGAAATAATTCGAGTTGGATGATTACCCCTCTTCGATTGGCCTCCTTGTGATTCTTTCTTAAGGAACCTTGGAATAGAAATTTAAGAAGGTAATAACCTATAATTCATATATAGGGTAGTTGAGAATAGAATTGGCTAGGGTATGATTGAGTTATATATCCCAATGTGATATAATGAAGCTAAATTATGGGAGTCCTTTTATAAGTGGGGGAGAGGAAACACTTATAATTAATAAAAATATTTAAATATAATAAATTATTATTCATGTGAAAGTTGAACTATGTGGAAAGAATTTAAAATATAATATTGTAAATATTTAAAACATCTTCAAACTATAAAATTTGGATAGGTTTAAGTGTTATTTTAAATGTTATCTTCCAGTTTAACCCCATCCTTATCTATTTTAAACCTAAAGTTGGAAACAAATTTTTAATCTAAAAGGGTTATAATTTTACATATAATTTAATAATTGGATAATAATTGGATAATGAATGAAATGATAGACCATTTATTATCTTAATTATTATATTTTAATATTTTTATGATTTTTAAATAAATTTATAAAATATTATTTTTCATAAAATATCATTAATATAATATTTGAAAATATTTATTTAATTTCACTTTAAATACATCAATATAACAAAGTAATTCAAATATAAATTCTTTAAAAATAAATTATAAATTATTATTATTAAAAATAAAATTTATGTGACACCATAATTCATCAAAAAAATATTACTTTTGAGGTTTTTAAAATCATTTAATATTATTTTTCTACTGCTATAACAAGAACAGTGTTAGAATTATAAACTCATTTATAGTAATTAAATAATCAATAAAAATGGAAATAAATTAACATCAGGAAAAAAAACTAATCAATTTCTAAATAAACTATTAGTTTGATTTATTATATATTCTTCTCCCTATCTGAACATATAAAATAAATTAAAAGCGAGAGTGTGACATTTTGGAATTTTCTTTACTTAAAATAATATAAATGTCTTTATCAAGGAAAAATGACACCAAAATTCCATATATTTAAATTTGGGATGTATATGCTTGAATTAGTCCCATAAAATGAAATAAAGGAATGTTTTGGGATGATTTTTAGATCTTATCTAATTGTTTTGACAATTTCTTACACTTTTATATTATCCATGGTGAAAATTATTTTCCACAGTTATTATTCATAATCACCAAATATAAAAGGGACCCATTTACAAAATATGAACCTCATAATTCCAAATATGGAATAAATTTTTCAATATTTAATCTCTAGAAGTGACATAAATTGATATAATTATAAATGCGTAAAGCACAATGAATTAATGTTATTATAAAAATGTATTTTTAAGCATAAAAATTAACTTACATCAAAATAATGAATATTAATTATTAAAATAGAATTAATTAGATTGTTATAAATAGAAAGTATCATATGTAAATTTAAAACTAAATCTAAAATAGAATGGTACTTTTAAATTACTAGATTTAATGAAAATAAATGAGAGTATTTGAAAAATATGTATTTTTTGTTATTCACTAAAAAATCAATCATTTTAGAAAAATACAACTCTTAGTTAATTTTGATATAATGATTTCAAAAAAATCATTTTACAAATTAAAATTTCTTAATTTGGTAGAAAATAATTATATTTTCCACACACAAAATTTCATAAAAATATTTATTGAAGAATGTATATTTTTAAAGAATAAAATGACTTTATTAAACAATGTGTTCTTATTTACAGAAAATTAATCATTAAAATTGGATTGAATATGACCATATATTTCATAATTTGGTCACTCATATTCATACCTACCAATTCAATATATAGGTTATAATTATAACCTTTAAATAATAATATTTTTTGTAATATACCTCAATTTTCTTAAAGCTCGGTGTTACATTTTACGAAAGATATCAAACTTATTATTCTTTTAAACTAAATTTTCAGGATTCTACATTATAACCCTTTAAATAAATTTATCCCTAAAATTTTAATATTGATCATAAAATGTTCAATATTTGAAAATAATTTTATTCAAAACTCATGTCATATAGAGGGATAATAAATCATTATTGGAAAGGGGGAAGTGGGTAACCTAAAGGTAACAAAAAATAATGCATAATCAGGTTACTAGATAAGGAAAAAATTGGTGGGAAGTTAAAATATAGACATATAGAAGAAAATAACATCCAATGATTAATATAAAGTGATAGATAATATCTTCCAGATAAATTTAATCACCATAAAACCATACATCAGTGAGGGGTGAAAAGGACATCAATTCATCAGAAATAAAGTTAAAAGGGTAATTTATTTATTTTAAGATATTTTTCCTAAAGTTAAGGGATTCTTTTAATAAAAATATAGAGAACCAAACAAAATGTAATTAATTAAATTATTTCCATTTTATAATTAAATTTTTTTCCTTTGGTTGTGCTTTGATAAATTTTTTCTTCATCTCTTACTCCAATAATTGAATATTCAAGATAAATTTGTCATGACTGAAGAACTAAAATTAAATTTTAATGAATAATATGTTCTAGAAAATAATGACAATCCATACCTTATTTCTATAAATATTTACCAAAAACAAAAGTAAAATAGAATAAGTTATCCAATATGTATAAATATAATACATTAATATTTAAATTCGTGGTAATAACACTCAGATTTCAACTTAATCCATTCCATAAATAGTTATCCTTAAGAATCGTCCAAAATATATCGGACAAAATTAAAAACCTAAAAATATAAAATATTTGATTACAAATTTTTTTAATATCAACGTTAAAATTTATCCCCAGTCTACATAAAGTATCTCATAATGACACATACTAAACATGTGAATACCTTGATCATATATTCTATTAAAATATGATAAGAACCTAAATCAATATAAAACCTTAATTAAAACATATATTCATCAAAAAACTAACATAATAATTATTCATAAAATAAAATCACATGCTACTAAGTATATTCTATAAATCCAAAAATGCTATAAAATTCATCAATGATGACCTAAATCACTATTTCATCGAACATCCATCCAATTTCAAGGTCAAAAATAATATCCTATTTACTACATCCATATTAATCATCTCTTTATCCCAACTAAACATTATTAACTTAATATAAATCACATATTAAGGTTTATCTATCTCATACTCTTTTTTACTCCAAAAATATAACCTTACCACTAAATCATTTTTTGTTGGTTATCAGTACAATTCCACATATTTTTGAAAATACTTAAATAAAAACTCTTTTAGAATAATTCTTATTTGTCAATTGATTATTATAAATAGAATATCATTGATTAAATAATTCAATAACATAATTAATGAATCCAAATACATAAAAACTTTAATCATTCTTATTCAATGATTGATATAACATATTACCTTCCTTGATTAAGGAGATAACCCTTGGATTAGGGAATTGAATCAGATATTTACAAAGCCCCCCACATATAAGAAATTGAATTACTTATAAAATAATTATTATATATACTTTATTTCAACATAGAAAACATCTTACCCTTCATTTTTGACATTATCCTAGGTGATACTTCCCACATTTTTGATGTGAATAAAATTGGACTTTCTATCCTCTTTGGTCATTACCATAATAACTTTTATGAAAGAAAAATTTTCTACTATTTATTGTGTTAGGAAACTCACTGATGTTAATTTTTTTAATCAAATATCATAATAGCTGATTAGGCATAATCATAAGGTTTCTCCATTAAATTTCAATTTAATTTAGTTGATCACAATAAAAATCATTCCATTATCTATCACATTAAGAATTAATATAGTTTCTTTAGGTTTCATCTAATGAATAAAACCAAAAATCATAGTATGAGCAATAAAAATCATTGTGGAAAACAAAGTAATAATTTATAGGATTTCTATATAATGACATGTTCTTTTCATTCTATGACACCTTAGGTTTAAAATGGGCCATTCATGGTCATAATTTATTCAAATCCTTTATAATAGTTCATAAAATAAAATGTGAATTGACCCAATAATATCCTCCCAAATTTTCAATAGAGGTGTAATTTAAGGAAAAACTCATTGTTACCTATAATAGTGGTTAAGATATACTCATCCAACTCTTCTTAGGGTTATTATCCCTAGATTCATATTTAATAAAATCATATCCACTTATAGTATAAACATGAATGTATTGATAGGAAATTTATATACTCTCTACCATACCATCACATTAGGATTGTATCCTATACATAAGCTTGTTTATAGGGTTTTCGATAAATTTAATTATTTATAATCCATAAATATTGATTATATATACCTCTAATACCAACTATAGTGACTGATACTTTTGATGCATAGATATTGCTTCCAAATAGATGAATATTCAATATATTTAATAAATACACAACAAAAGACCATAAATTTTTAGTGTCATTTGAGACTAGATACACAATATTATTATTTTATAAAATATATTCAACATCTCCCATGCATATATTCAAATATAGTAATCTACTTTGGCATACCCTACTTACAATATTTCTTCTTAACCTAGGGAAAGTAGTCATTAGAAAGGGTGAGCTCTGATGGTCAGTAAGGATAAATAAGGGAGATATCAATGATGAATTAAACATAACATGATAATAAGGGTATGGGAATATAAGATTGATATTTTAAAATCCATACCCAATATATCATATATAATAATCTTGAATCATATCATAAAACTAGGTAGTTCATATGACATGAATCATGAAGAAATCAAATAACATGAGTCATGAGAAGATAACATTAACATAATACATAAGTTTGTGGCATAAAAATATGAATAAAAACTAATTTCCTTAGTCACGTATTATTTTTAATTTTATCATAATGTATTGGGTTCACTTGTTATTTTATCTTATATTTAGTCAAGGTTCAATCCCAAGACTATCATAGTGTATAAATTCTCATACTAAGTTGTGTTCACTCCCCCTTCCACTCCATATTCTCTTATGAAATGTACATATTTAATCAGTTCATTAGAGGGATATATATTTAGGTCCCACCCATTATACAATCATAATACATTCATATATGTTACATAATATTATAAAACATTCATTATATATCATAACTTAAGGAAAATAAATAGATTTTATAAGCATTCAACAATTTATCATACCATACCCCAAGGAAGATAATCAGGTTTCATAATAATATCATAATAATAATAATAAATTCATATAAATAGTAATGATGATATAAATGGATCATATACTCAGTAAATAATAAGTAACATCAAAGTATATTATCATAAATGTAAATTCCTTTAAAAGATCACTTTGAATATTTTTTTAGGAAAATATACTTTTCCTTTTGGAATCACTTATTAAAAATTTTAAAACTTCCAAAATATTATAGAAAATGTTTTCATTTAAAATAAAATTGGAAAAAAAGAAGTTTCAAATAATTTATTGGTGACTACAGCAAAAAAATTATATTCATTTTGTGTATATTAAGGGAATGGTTCCATTCACATTTTCAATAAAAAGTCAAAATTAACTCATTTATAAAAAAACATTAAGATTCATTTTTTTAAAAAATAAAAATTATAATATGGTTAAAAATTACTTCAAACAATAATAGGATAATATTTTAAAAAATATATAATATTTGATAGAAAACATGGACATGAAATAAAAAAAATCTTGACCAAATATGAAATGAAGTATTTTTTTTCTTTAAAAATTTTCTCAATATTATTAACTAGTAAATGGAGGAAAATTTTATTGTTAATTTAATATTAAATTAATAACCATAGGATAAAAAAATGAATGTATTTATCATAAAATTATCTTCTAATTTACTTTAATGGAAATTATGGAATAAACAATCTCAATTAAAATGAGATTGAAACATAAATCCATTACTGCTTTGTAAACTTTTGAATCAAAACCTGATGAAATTTATAATCATATAAGGGTTTGTATATATACATAATTTTCATTATAATTACCTAAAATAAATTCATGGGATGTCTCTGCACTACATAAAAGAAACATGTGTTGAATATGGCATGTGTCCCATTGAAATAAAAGTGAGATGAAAATCCCCTACCAAAATTTTGAATTTCATTGAAAGCACTCTAATCTCATGTATAATAAATTAAAATTTATTATAATTATACTGAATAATATTTTAAATAATTATAATATCATATATTTTCCAATTATAAAATTTTAACACCAATTTAATAATAATTCTTTATTAAAATCATTGTTTTTGGATGTTAATAGTTTTGTTTTTTATAAAATTTTGGTTATGTAGTTCTTGTTCAAATAATTTTATCATGGTTACATTATATATAAAATTTTATTTATGATATAAATATCATATATGTTAATTATATACATATTTATAATAATTAATAAATGGTATAGATATAAAAATGATTTACACCGTTCATGGAGACAGTATGTCGTACGTACACATGAACGATGTTTTCATTTTCTAAGGAAATTAAGGAAAGAAATATGAATATTATTTTATAATTATATAAAAATAATTATATAATAAATAAAATAAATATATATTAAATCGATATTTATTACCATCCATGTAAAAAAAAAATGAAAAACAAATCGCATCGCTTCGTGGAGGTGGAAATCACACACACACATGTGTGACGTTATCATTTTCCAATGGATTGGAAAGTAAGAAGGTATATTTGATATTATAATTAGGGATGAATTATTATTTCATAAATATCATATATAAAATTTAAACCCATCATAATAACTATCCATGAAAAAATTTGATGGAAAATGAATTGTATCGTTGTGTGGTGGCGGCAGTCCCCACGTACACATGAGCGATAATTTGACTTCTCATTTGATAGAAAAGAGGGAGAATAATGATGGTTTAATAATCATAATAACATTTAATTATATTTAGTTTACTAATTTTATTATGTTATGATTAATACCACATATTTAGAAGATGTAGAACAAGAAATAATTTGAAATATGTTGGGTAGGACGATTACCACTCCTTCGTTTGGCCTCTTTAGTTCACTTATTACTGAAATTTTGAATAGTATTTAAAGAAAAAAATAACCTCTAATTCTTGTATGGAAATTTTTAAATGTGATTTAGGAATTTTTTTTAATCTATATATATCATGGTGGTGTAAATAAGAGAAATTAGTGGTGTCTTTTTATAAGTGGTGTAGATGAAACACTTGGAATTGATTAAAATATTTAAATATAGTAAATTCATTTTCATGTGCATTGTTGCACCATGTGGATATAATTAAAAATAAAATATAAGATATGGTTTAAATTATTTAAAATAATAATAATAATTATAGGTTTATGTTGTTCTTTATGTCATATCTTTTCGGTTTAACCCCTTCACTAACTATATTTAACCATAACCATTTTAACATCTTTTTCAATCAAAGATGATTATAATTTTACTTATAAGGTAAAAATAGATCAACATGGAAAATGGGTGAATTTTTATACCATTTCACGTCCTAAATGTCCTATTTCAAAATTTTCATGATCTATGGACAATTTAATATAATATTATTTTTTATAAAATATCATTAATGTCATTTTTGAAACTGTTTATTTGATTTTAATTAAAATAAATACAGATAAACAAATAAATTAAAATATAATCTCTTGAAAAATAAATTATAAATTATTATTAACCATTAAATTAACTTGAAACCATATTTTAACAAAAAAATATTACTTTTGATGTTTTTAAAATCATTTACTTTTATATTTCTAATGCTTGCAGAAGCACTGTGTCAGCATTATATAAGTGTTTATCATAATTATATAATCACTAAAAATTATAAATAAATTACTATCATGAAAAATAAATTCATAATTTTAAAATAAATATTAATATATATTTATATAATAGTATTATGCCTATGTGATTATATAAAATAAATTAAAATCAAGAGAGTGATATTTTGGAATTTTCTTTAATTAAAATATTATAAATGTCATTATCATTGAAAAATAGAACCCAAATAAAATATATTATAATTTTGGAAGTATATGGTTGAATTAATCCAATAAAATTAAATACATTCAAATTTTGTGTTTATTTTTAGACCATATCTCATCGTTTTACCCTTGTTTAATCCATTTTACCCTTACTAAGTTGGAAAAAATTTACCATGGTTACTATTCAAAATGACTAAAAATAATAGGGAACTATTTAGAAATTTTTTACACATTATTTAAAATATGGTATCCTTTTTTCATCATTCAATATTTATTAGTGGAATAAATAAATTTAATATAAATTCATAAAACACGGTAGAATTGTTTTTAGAAAAATCCCTTTTTAAGCACAAAAAAATTAACTTATATCCAAATCATGAAAATATATGATTTTTATAGAATTGATTATATTTTAAAAATAAAAAATGTTCATGTGATACTTTAAGACCAAATCAAAAATAGGATGGGACTTTTAAATTACATGATTTAATGAAAATAAATGATTGTTTTTTAAAAATCGGTACATTTCACTATCCACATAAAAAGAAATATATTAAGAAAAATCCTAAAATTTAACCCTAAATTAATTTTGATATGTTGACTCCAAAAATTATTACCATTTTATAAAATCAAATTCCTAAATATTGTATAAATTAATTTTACCTTCCATGCACAAAATGCAATAAAAACATTTTTAAAGAAAAAGAATTTTTAAAGCATAAAATGACTTCACTAAAAATTGAGTCCATATTTTCTATGTATCAGCCAATAAATTTTTATTGATTTATACCATATATTTCATAAATTGTTCACTTATATTCAATCCATCTAATTCAATGAATTAGTTATAATGATCATATTTAAATAATAATTTTTTCATAACATATCTCAATTCAAATAAAGCAGAGTATTGTGATCTAAGAAAGATATCGATCTTATTATTCTTATAAACTAAATTTATCAAACTTATCATTCTTATAAACTAAATTTTTGGTATGATACATTGTTCATCGAGGTGTTGAAATTACTATATTGAGAAAAAGGTTTTCATTTTTGAATAAAATGATAAAAGGTTAAATAATTCATATTCTATTAACATAATAAAATTATAGTACATTAATTATACTGGATTAATTAGGTCTTATAAGATGGAAGATATGTGGAGGAGGTAGAAGAGTAAAGTTATTGAAAGAGATAAGTTGTGAATACTACCTCTTTGTTTCCATCTCATAGAAAACACCTTAATAAACATTGAGGTTTCCTTTTAGTGAGACCAGTAGGAAAAGGATGTATAGGAGAGGACTAGTAAGTGAATTGGATGGAACTTTGGCATGACCCAAGTCATTAAAGGTGTGAGGAGTATGGGTTGTATTTATAAGGGGATGAATGGTGTAATTTTGAAAATAATATCCATTAGTTTTATATTTTGGATTAAGAATACTGATAATTATTATTCTTGTGAGTATATACAGTAATTTATTCATTTGAGTTCAAGATAATGGCTCGTTACATCAACCATGACTCATTTAATAATGTATTTAAAATATAATGTTAAACATACAAATTTATCATATTTCACTATTAAAAAAATCAAATATTTTGGAAAATAATTTTTTTACCCTAACCATGTTTCAAATTGTAGATTCAAAAAATGAAATCCATTTTATGTATCTAATTGTATAAATATTGAAAAATAATTTTTTAAATTAAATACTTATTTATTTGAAATGTATTAATTTTAATATTACATTCAATTTTCTGACCTTTGAAAAATCACTTATAGTCTCATAAAATTATATTATTTCTATAATTAATCATAATTTTATTTTTTAAAACCCATTAAATGAAAATAAACTTTCTTTTAGATTTTTAAATTTATCATAAAAATATAAATAAATTATATGTTTTTAAAAAAAATACGAACACTTATTTTATCATTTTCTTAAAAATTATTTATTTGTTTCATGATGTATGTTTTTTATATTTTCATTTTATCTGATACCAAAATATTATTTTATATTTTCAATTGTTAAGTTACTATTCTATTAGTGATGTTACTATTCCTAATAGAAATATTTCTATTATAACGGGAATATTAAAGTCATATTGTAATGTTATGATCCAAATGATCACATTGACCATTAAAACCTATATATACTCTAACATTATCAAACCTCATAATTCACTACTTCTCTTACAAGATTCTATACATCCCTTAATAATATCTACCACATTCTTGACACATATCTTTGATTTTTAAAATCTTTATGGTGAAAGTGATCTTCATGTGATAATTTAGGTCTATGGAGTTTACATTTGTGTGTGAATTAATCTTTTTTGTTTGTCTTCCTATATTATTTTGAGTTATTATAGTCAAAATTATTTCATGATTTGAAATGATATTATTAAATGTTAAATCCTTTTTATGATAATCTTTTATAAAACATAATAAAATAATCATAGAGAAACATAAGTTTTTTTCTAATATAATGAATTTTTAGACTGTTACATTCTTCCCTTGTTAACAAGTCTCGCACTGAAAATTGCATTTCACCCACTAAGATGAGAACATATGAGGTTATTTCAGTTTTATTTATTTCTTAGGTTCCCTTGTCACATCCTCGTACTTCTAGTTTCACTATACTACTTTGACTAGGTGTGTTTTTGTGTTGGTAAAACATTGTCTCTATGGTCTAAGATATTCACCAATAGCTCCTCAAAAGGGATAACATCCTCCAATTTTACCACATTTTAATTCATTATATTTTAGGGATTTGGTATATACTTTATCTAGAGGGATAAATGTAACATGTTATATACTTTAAAAAATATTGGTGGTAGTGCTAGTTGATAGGTCATAGCTCCAATGAGGTGAAGAATACCAAAGGGGATGATGTATCTAGGATATATATTTTTTCTATTACCAAATATCATAACTCTATTCTGTGAATTTATGGGGAGGAACACTTTATCTCCAACTGAAAACTCTAGTTCTATTTGATGTAGGTTTTGGGTATAGTAGAAGTGTGCAATGAATCATGCCCAAATTTTCGTTTTTTGTCAGGATTGATGATCAATCCAAGATTTACACAATGATAAACGTCGTAATCAGTGGAATTTAATCAAAAAAACATATAAGAGATAGAACGTTGTAACCAAGCACATGATCATCACATATTATTAATAATTAATTTAATTAAATAAGAATTACCTTATGATAATTATTTTTTCATTGACGAATCTAAAAACAGATCTTCATTGTATCTTCATTTCATTATAGAAATCAAGAGAAGATTCCATCTAATGGTGATTCACTAGTGTTCCAAAAATATTTGAACATCACCATAGGAATATTTGGGTGAAAGCACGGCAGTTCACATGGCTTGCATCATTCGCTTTTGATATCTACAATAAACACTTCCAAATTATTCTCCTTAATCTCTCTAAGATCAAGTGTGGGAGGTGGAGGATGATCACTCTCTTTTATTGGGAGCGTTCTTAGAGAGGGGGTTCTCTAGGGCTTGATAATATTCTCTCGATTAGTCATTGTGCACAACAAAAAATGAATTGGATCGCTATAAAAATAATATAATTGGTTTTAAATACTGCTAGAGTTTATAAATAAATATTTTCACAAGTTTCCATTGATATTTACTTAACCCCTTACGGAACCTCGTGTCATAATAGTAAAAATATTATTATTATTTTCTCGACATTCACTTAACATATGAATTAAATTAAATATTATTTAATAAAATTATATTCAATACATATTATTTCTCACCATACCAAAAAACTATTTTGGTCGTTCCTCCGCAATATTTATTGGGACTTGAATAATGAAATTATATTTAATAAATAAATATCACTTAACTATTCTCTAATAAATAATTAAATATTATATTCACTAAATAGAAAATTATTATTTATTAAATATTCCGCTCACATAATAATATCTTGAATAAGTGATGATGTGATATATATGATCAATAATACATGGATAATTATTAAACCACGTGATGGAATAATATTTATTCAAATTTTTAAATAATAAATAATAATATATAATTTAACTAATATTTTGGATACACTTAGTGTAAACTATAGGACTCTTTCTTAGTGGAATTAGGTGAATTACGCTAAATTCACAAGTTAGCGTCTAGAAACACACAATAGAACCCATAAAAAAATTTAATGTTTCAATGACATAATACCTCATATGGATGCTTATTGTGTAATATCATTCCTTTGTCATGATATCTCTAAAAAAGAAAGTTTCACATTGGTTCAATCAACCTATGTGCTCTATGCCTATTTCTTTTAATTTTTAAAAATCGAACATGCCTATAGGACACTATGGCCTTGTATTTGTTTAGGCTATATCATTTCCCTCAAAGAGACATAAGATATAAACTTCTGTTATGGAACAGAAGGGAAAATAGTTTCTCTCATTATTCATTAATGAAATATTACTCGTGACGTACCCAACATATATGGCCTCTTCATGAACATATTTCATCACGGTTTTTATGAATACATTAAAGTATAAGACATATAATACTCATTAATAATAATATTAATTTCTAACGAAAAATACACACATCTACAGGTATTAACATCCAATGACACGTATAAATTTGGATTACCTATTGACTGGTCTTGTTCTCATAATATCTTACACTAGATATTAAGAAGGGCATACACCATGAAAAGGCACCTCAAAGTCCTATGAGTCT
Organism: Viscum album; assembly: GCA_963277665.1. Classification (NCBI taxonomy): domain Eukaryota; kingdom Viridiplantae; phylum Streptophyta; class Magnoliopsida; order Santalales; family Viscaceae; genus Viscum; species Viscum album. Next base: position 743,620,249 of record OY728145.1, on the reverse strand, counting down.
ATACACATGATATATTATATCATTTATATCACTCAAATGATATCATCTAGATATAGAAAATATATTTAATAATACTCTCCTGACACTTCTATGTTCTCATCATTATGGGGAACTACTGTGGCCTTTTAGTGAGACAAGTACACTTAGAACATTATCACATGCTATATTATGCATAAGAATGATAATGATGTGATAGTAAAATTATTAATACTTAAAACTACGAATACAGGTAATCATATAGTACATAGAAGTTTGTTCTAGGAAACCAACTCCAACAAAATCCCACTTTTACTAGAGTCAGCTGCAAACATCCTTCAGTCTTCAAGCTCTCACATGATACACATGCTTCTGCTATGATATGTCTTTATTCAAGGGGTATTCCACATTCTCTTTGGTGGGTACTCTACTTACTACAACATCACCCATTTGATAAAAATTCCTCAAGAGGTGATACTTCTATAGTATATTCTTTTTTTCATTGGTGTAACCTTGGCTATTTTCCAAGATCCACTACTGTAGTATTATTATAATATAATGTGATAGCGTCTTTAATGTTAGGTACCACATCAAGATCCTAGAAGAAGTTTTATATCCAAACAGATTTTTTGGATGCATTAGAAGCCACAATATACTCATACTCCACTATAGAATCAGTGACAACTAGCTTCTTTGAACTCTTCCATCTTACAAATCCTATGTTGAGATAATGAAAATATCTTGATCGTGACTTCAAATCATTCTGATCACTTTTAAAACTAACCTCAATATGACCTCTGATGACCATTTCCTCACCTCCTCTATACCCCAGGAACATATCCTTAGTTTTTCTAAGATACTTAAGAATATCCTTAATATAATAACAATGTTATTCTCCTAGATCATCTTGATACCTACCTACCATGATAAATGTGTAGGAAACATAAATTCAATTACATAACATGGCATTCATGATTGATATTATCGCTAAATCATATGGGATCATAATCATTATATCTTTCTTTTATTCTATCTAAGGACACGTTTTCTTATAAAGATGTAAACCATGTTACACTATATCCAATCCCTTCTTGTATTTTTAGATTAAAAATATCTTTTGAATCTATTTAATATATATATTTTACTTTTTTAAATAATCTTCTTGGACATATCATGATTGATCTTGATCCCTAGAATACAGGCTACTTCACCTAAGTTTGTCATGGAGAAACACATTTTTAATCGGTCCATAATAGGCTATAATATTGGTATGTTGCTTCCCATAAATAATATGCCATAAACATATACTACTAGGATAATGACTAAATTCTCATTAAACCTCTTATAAACAGTTGGATAATATTCTTTCTAAATGAAACCAAATTTTTTTGTAGCTTCATCAAATCAAATGTTCAAGACATCAATGATTTCTTCAATCCATAAATGGATATTTGAAACTTGAAAACACTTTTACCATCAGCTGGAGTCACAAACCCATCAGTTTGTCTCATATAGTCATCCTCCTAAAGGTTCCCATTAAGGAAATTAGTTTTGACATCCATCTTCCAAATTTCATCATCATGGTAAGTTTCTATTGCAATTAAAATTTTGATAGATTTAAACCGGGATACCGGTGAAAAGGTTTCACTATAGTCAATTCCATGATGCATTTTAAACCCTTTATCCATTATCCTTGCTTTATAGTTATTTACATTACATTCCATATCTTTTATTCTCTTGAATAATCATTTTCTCCCAATGGGATTTACAAAAATTGGTGCATCGACCAAAACCCCAAATTAGTTCTGATACATGGAATACATTTTAGAATTCATAGCTTCTTTCCATATTCTAGAATATGATATCTCTATTGTATATTTATATAATATTGGTTCATAATTTTCAATAATTAATGATTCTCCATCTTTGGTTACTAGAAAACTATATCTCACTGGTCCCCTTACCTCTCTTGTTCTCCTACACAGTATTTGTGTTTTAGGCACTATTTCTTCCATGGGGACCTATGGAATATGTTACTATTTCAACTCTTGTGTATCTTGAGCATTAACATCATCAAATTAAATCTTTCTCCCACTATCCTTTTTTAGGATTTTCTCCCTCGTAAGAAAGATGGATTTTCTGGAAAAACCCACTTTCTTTTATAAGGGATTGAATATGTGGTATCCCTTTGTTTATTTGGGATACCCAATAAATATTCACTTTATTCCCTAGGGTGATAGTTTTTTTCCTAATAATGCCTTAATAAACACCTGGAAATAGAATACATGTGTATGCTACAAAACAGGTTTCTTTTCACTCCATAACTCGAAGGGAATTCCATCTTCTACATTAGTTGGTACTCAGTTTAAGGGGTATGGTGCAATTTGTAATGAATATACCTAAAAGGATAATGGAAGATATTCATAACTCATCATCAACCATAGCATTTATAATAAGGTTTGGTTCCTCTTTTCACTAACAATTCCTCTATTTTTTGTAAGGTTGAGTGAGTTGAGATAGAATCCCAAACTCCCATAGAAAGTTGATAAAATCTTGGTTAAAATATTCACCACCTTGATCTAATTAAATATTATTTATCTTCTATATAAGATGATTCTATACTTTATTCTTTAGTTCCTTAAAGTTATCAAAGGACTCAGACTTATACCTCATTAAGTATACATAACCATATCTACTCAAGCCATCAGTAAATGTTATGAAGTAAGAATACCCACCTCTATATTCTACTAGAATTGGTTCACACACATTAGTTTGTACCAATCCTATAATCTTTGTGGCACTTTCACCATATACACTAAATAGTACTTTGGTCATTTTTTCATATAAATAAGAATTACATATTTCAAGTAGTTTTAGTTCACATGGGTCTAAATAACCATCTTGGCAGAGCTTTTTCAAAATATTCTCATTTACATGACCAAGATGGTAATTCCCTAATTGGGTGTTATATGAGTCATTTGAACATAATTCATTATCAATTTCCAATACATGGTTATTTTAATTTAATACATAATGACCATTATTTAAATGTTCCATAAAATAACATATGTTGTATCTATAAAAGAAACCACTTTTATTTCAAAACATGAAAATAAACCCATATTCATCTAGGAAGGACATAGAAATTATGTACTTGGTAACTTGTGGTATATAATAACAATGTTTTAAACCCAAAATAATTCCCATTAGAAATGAAATGTGGTAGTCACAAATGGTTATGGTATCCATCCTCAAACCATTGTCATCTCACAGATCCACCTCTACCCTAGAAATAGTTCAGAATCTACTTGGTTCCTGCATTTGGATATAGATTTGAGCACCAAAGTTTGTATCTAATACCCATTGTGTGTATATTGAAAGATTGCACTTGGAAATGAATGAACATTTAGATTCTCCTTTCTTATATGTGTAGTTATTCTTATAGTGTCCATTCTTTCCACATAAAAAACATACTACCTCATTTTCATTTCCCTACCTCTAGATCTTCATCTTATTAGAAGGATGGTTCTCAAGATCTTTATACATGTTGTGATATTGGGCCCCTTTTCCTTATTCTTATTTCTATTTTACACCATAAGTTTCATGGCCTTGTCACACCCCATGTCCTTATACACTTGTAAAATCAATGTAAGAAGTCTCAAAAGACTCTTTACATTGTTTCTGATATTGTAATTAGCAATAAAATTTGACAAGCTCTTAAACAGTGATGAAAGTATGAGATCTATGCACAACTATCAGGGAATTTAATCCCTAAGATGTCTAAGTGTTCAATGTAAGCAATAATCTTGACTACATGAGTACTAGTTAGTGTAGGCTCCACAAGATTAGTTGTAAACAAAGAATTAGAGATCTTATATCTCTCTTTTCTCACCTTCTCTTAATAGATATCCCGAAGGTGATTCATCATAATATATGCATCCATGTCCCCATTATGCTTCAAAAGTTCATTGTTCATGGATGATAACATGAAACACTAAACATCTATATCATCTTTGAAATTATTTTTAGGTAGATACAACACTTTATCACTAGACACATTTTTAGGAGCTTTAGGAATTGGTTCCTTCAGCATATACAATTTTCTTTCATGGTGAAGGATAACACGTAAGTACCTTTTCCACTCTATGAAATTTATGCCAGTGAGAACATTATCCTTATCTTATATGGATCATAGTTATATTATTGATGTCATTTTTATTATTGTTTCTAAAAATAATATGAGCAAACTTTTAGATCTTTATCTGATAAAACTTAGACATATAGATAAATATTATATTTATTAATCTCCCATTATTTTATTGAAACCTAATATCCCTCACCATTAGCTTAAGAATATCCTATTTCATGGAAATTACAATGTAAAGGATCCATATTCCCCTTCTTATTACCCCAACT